>DWAJ01003816.1:0-14034 GCA_018238005.1 Eurema mandarina
TTGCTGTTAGCTACCACAATCGAGAGTTTGGTATAGGAATTTATTGGGCGTCTCATCAAAATAAAGCTACTCACCAAAAATTAGCCTGATAGTAATCAATTGGAAACATGTACCAGGGATCCCGGACTATAAGGTATCGAGAGGGGAAGGCACGGCGCGCGCGGCGCGTGATCGTCGGGTGCGCCAGCGTTGATTGGTTCCCCAGTCGTGTTGTATTTCTTGCACCAATACGTCAATTACGAGCGCGATTCTACCGATGCGCAGCTATTCTCCTCCAGCGCTAAACATTCGTGACGCGACCTATACGGGTGTAAGATTACAGGTAGGATAGGTACAGCGTGAACGACATCGCTTCGGGCCAGCTAGTTAAAAATAAAACAAATAAATTGCACAATTATGGTAAAACAAGCCTAATTGTTAAACCTTATTTTAACGTCAATATCCTTTAATGTAAAAAGTACACTTCAATAAATAGAATAAATAAATAAAATAAAAATCACTTTATTGATGTAACATATACAAAACAAACATTAAAATCCAATTTATCAAAAGTTGGCCTTATCGCTAGAAAGCGATATCTTCCAGGCAACCATAGTGGTGATGAAAAGTTATTTAAATACAATTATGACTTATAGATATATCGGACGAAACACAAAGAAGAGTCGACGAGCTCCTGGAACGAAACAAAAACCTTATTGGCCAAGAAACCGAAGCGAGTGACGAAATACCGCCGCTGTACCTTAATGAGCCCGAGTACCTTATATGGGAGTACAATCCCAATAACCCAGACTACATACCTGGGAGATATCCAGTCAGGGTACCAGAAATTTAGCTTCAATTTAACTTGTACCTACTAAAAAATACATTTATTGAGTAACGGTACAAAATTTGCATTTGCACAGCTTCCACAGAAGGTTTCCCTGTGTTGTGGAAGACTGGCTGACTACTAGTTACTTTTCTCTTTCAAAAGCATCATAGACTCTACATATCTCGTGTGAACGGGAGACTATTTGAATTTCTCTAAAATTTAAACGAATACATTAGAATTGTAGGTTCGGGAAGACATCTCCCGAGAGTTTTTAAAAACTATTTATAGCGTAGATACTTTATGATATTAGTTTTTTTATTCTAAAACTTACTATCGAATGTCCCTGTGGTGGGCGTATATCAAATATTCGAAGGTAATTTAGATTGGAATATGTTTACGGCGTTATCATTTTATATTTTTATTATTGTTTATTTTTATAACATTATAAACGTACAAGGAAGTCTCGTGCGATATTGAAAACACGTTCAAGCTACCGACATTTGAGATTCCTTGATAACTAATTCAAAGGTTGTAAAACTTTAAATTATTTTTTTGAATATAGGTATTTGTGTTCCCAAATATTAGAAGAACTTATTCTTATAATTAAATAAACGTTTAAATTTGAAATCGAAATAGTTTTATTTGCTTATAGTACGCAGAAAATTGACTAACAAGACGTCTCTAAATTGTAAATTGTATTATAAAATTATATTTGATGAACCCTTTTGACCTAACCGTTACGAGTAGGCCAAGGTGTTCTGGCTTGCAGCATGTAGTAAGCAAGGCGACCATCATTTTTACCTGCTAATTGATAACTACGTTGCCATTCAACAAAATCTTCTCTTAGACATCTCATCGAATTGATAATATTTAGCCAAAGGAATTCAGTTCATCAAATCAATGACATTAAGTATGTTATGGTACATGTACTCTTGTCCTGGTTTCCTGTTTTATTTTGGTCCTATAAAAATATGTCAAAAATATTAATAAACTTCGATGAGATACGAATATTGTTGACAAGCCCGTGGTTTCAACCGCGTAATTTTCGATCAGTATACTTGGATAAAAATCCAGAGTAAGTAATCTATATGCACGTTGAATATCAAACCAATTAAAGAGTTTTACCGCCAAGTGTAACAAACATCCATGTAACCTCACAAACTTTTACATCTATAAGTAATATTACAAAAGATTAACACGGATGAAACTCAAATATTGTTGATAAAGGGATGAATCGAGCATTTGCAATATATTCAAATTCCCAGTAATGGATTTAGTATCGTAAATTATAACTACAATTTCAGTGATTACGCTATTCAAAACGTTAACTGTCATGTCGAATGTCATTCATCTTATAATGGACTTCAGTGGGGTTGCTGATACTTTTGCTTCATTTACTCTGTAGCATATTGGAGATCTAAAGGCGAACTTATTTACGTAAGGAAGTGGACATATCGAGTAAGCCTACTCATGTTCCAGTTTTCATTTTATTAGTTAGCAACTTTAATATAAAAAATAACTACTATGACTACACAACTGTTTACGCTATTTTCATTTCAAACCATTAACTTTCATGTCAAATGTCTAAATTCATCTTTTAAGTATCTTCAATGGGGTGGCGGACGTTTTTGGATTATTAACTTTGTAACAGATTTTCGTAGGTAGGTATACTTTTTTTTTATTTTTCAAAGTGGTATTTATACTTATCATATTGTACTGATACTGTTTTTTGTAATTTATTGCAAAATATCATAATAGCTGCGCCTCTTTCCCCCCCTAAATTTCCCCTCCCGTTGCAATACCGAATTAAAAAAGAACCTAACCCTACATGTTAATTCAGGGTCTAATCTACGTGCATGCCAAAATTAAAAAAAAAGAATAACAAATATTAGCACTTTTTATTCTGTAGATATAGACGTATAGAGTAGCGCTTGACCACAAGAGACCGTAACGTTGTCCACGTTACGGTCTCGGCGCAGTGCGCTTTGCTAGAAGCTACCTATTCACACTATTCTTTACAGAACCCAGATCGTTTTCATCAGAAAAGACCCACCTGGGAGAACTTTCCATCGCCTCTACCGTCCAAACACGTTTACCAACTTTTGCTTTTCTTATGTTAGTAAGGATTAATCCCCATTTTTTCTGATAACATCAAAATATTATATTTAAGTAATCGGTCAAAACATAGCTGTTATGTCGTTTCTCAAAACTCATCTCGAAATGGTCCATATCGAAGAAGTGGAAGTTTTTGCATTATTAACTCTGTAACAGATTGTTGGGGTACCTACTGCCTGGAAATTTTCCGTTAATAACTCGAAGTAATTTTACAAGTTAATCATTGCGTAAGAATAATACTTGGAATTAATTTACTCAATATCAAGCTAGAGTTTGAGTCTAGTTAAAATGTATTAAATTACAATAAACATTGTTTGTAGGTATATAAAAAAATCCTTGAGTTTCAAGATATATACCTACAATGCTATATGATATCGAAACTAAAACTGCTTTTATATAGCTTATGGCTCCAAATAGTTTATTGAAATAAAAAAATAAAAATCTTGTAGGTATGTACATACATACATACCTACAAGAATTTTTATATGGTATTCGTAAAATAATGCCTATTTATAGTGTTGCATAATACTTTTATGTGTACTCGTAATTTGTTTTTAACGTATTTTATCTAAGTAAATACACTTCTATTACATTCATTTATGTATAATATGTGGCCGACACGGCCTTGGCCAACGTGTCTGAGTCAAATACTGTTGCTTTACATTATACTACAGGCGCTGGAAAATATTCTAAAAACATTAAAATGAAATGAAATTTTCTCTTAAAAGCGATTTTTTTTAATTCTTCGAATTCAAAAATTCATATTTTAGACATCAACATACCGAAAAATTTTAATGTTTACAGAATTCCTATTAGAGGATTTTTTTCTTCTGAAAGGGTGTCATAATAAAGAAATAATAGAAATTAATGTCATCTAACATTAATTTCTATACAAATGTGTGTATCTTACACTAAGAGATCCTTTATTACAAAATTTACTTTTAAAATATTGCCCTTAATAACTTTGTCGTTTAAAAACAGAAATTAATCTTTAAACGATAAACGAATCTTGTTCTAAATTAAGATGGTCCATAAATATTTTGTGAAAAAAAGAACTGGATTAAGGGATGTTTTATTATTTTTAAATTTGGTGAACATTCCGGCTTTATTTGTTTTGCTCTGGATGTTTTATCTAAACTAATTGAATTTTCAAGAATATTAGTACAGCGCTATATCCTAAGCTCTTATCCATTTTACTTCCGTTGTTTTCTTATTTCTTTTTATAATGAAACTGGTTGAAAATATCGTGTGTACACAATGTTCTATGTTTTTCATCGTAAAACGTATTACTTTTGTGTTTATACGCCATTAGCATCTTCTATACGATGGCTGCGATAACTTCGATTCTATTATTTTTGCGAAACTTTTCGCGTAGACGTTAAAACGCCAAAAAAAATGGGAACGAAAAGTAAATAAAGGTGAAGAGTATTAAGTTCATATTTTTACACAGCACCTGTCGATGTCGAAAAAATTCACTCGGCAGTCGGCGACATACAATGGAATTTGCCGACTTTATGAGAATAGCTTGCGACTTAATGTCGACGGCAAACAGGATAACTCGCCAGTTTATAAGATTGTTATATTATCGTTACATAGTATGAAATAAAGTCGTTTTCTTCTGATTGTCCGTTCTGTATATATGCTTAAATCCTTAAAACTAAGCAACTGGCGGGTAAAACCGCGGTGCGCGGCTAGTTTCATATAAATTGCGACAAACTTACGCGAAAACGTACACAGTACAATACAATTTATTAAATAAATTCAATATTTGTGTTTACTATTCTATGGATTCGTAATAAAATGTCAACCTTTTTATGGGTATAAGTTTTTCTTTAGAATATTTACAGACAGATCGACAGTAATGCCTGGCTAACCACATAATCTGATACTAGACTATGGGCTATCTTTGTAAAAAGCTTTCAATGCATTTGGAATGAAGTAGAAGAAAGGCAGAAAGATATTTACCTAAGTTTAACCGCGACATAACCTCTGCAGTGAATAAGATTCTTACATTACTGCGTCTTATCCAAACACATGATATGTATATATACCTAACCTGTATATAAGATATTGTTTATACCTATCTCCTAAATTTGGCTGTGAAACAAATTCCTTTACACGCTACCGATTTTTAATATAATACTATTACTTCCTGAAAAAAATGATCATACACCACAAACTACGACAAAAACTAAATATTTTACTCTTCTTGTATTTCTTTAAAACTGCGCCCCGAGGTATAACCCGCGTAGTTCCCATTCTTGGGACAATACCGGGATATAAAGTATCCTCTGTGTTAATCCAGGATATCACCTATCTACAATCCAAATTTCAACTATATCGGTCCACCCGTTTTCGTGTGAAAGAATAACAAACATACATCCATACATACATTCTCACAAATTTTTACATTTGTAATACTAGTATGATTTTCTCACCAATTGCAGAGGGAAATAATATTAGTCCCCCACGAACGCACGACTGGCCCTTAACGCCTTTCTTTAAATTTCAGTGGGTACTAGGAATTTTTCTTAAGATCCTACTCGGGTTTCTTTTTTCCCTGAACTTTTAATACACAATAGCAAATGTTTCGTAGGCGTCCCCCGCACAGACCTTTAGAATATTAAGCATATCCTGCTCTTAGTGGTTCTCTTTCACATTATATAAACCCTTATTGGGTAGTTTTATATAAATAATAGGTTTACATTGTAGCGTGGGATATATTGATTGTCTTTCGTTTGTTTCAGTGTTTGCGTATATAGTATAAATAATAAATAAGTTTATACATTATATGTATAGAATAATTATTGTGTATCTAATAATATGTGATTTAAATACCACTAAATTAATGCCACTAAAATATAAATGTTTACAATGTGTAATTCGTTCTAAAGATTAAATTGTAAATGTGCATAATAATACAATTATTCCAACCCAGTAAACAACCAAAAGCACAGCTGTCCATTGTGTTAACGTCTGAAAATAATCGTGTTTCATTCTGGTTTTGATTATAAGTGTTAAGATGATCGGTGTTATTTGTCTCGCGAGATACAGAAAGCGGCACATTATTGTAATATAAACGATCGAGAAGATAGCATCTATTACCGCGAACGCGCCTCGCTATAACCTTTCTGAACTGTTCATATTTTTCGTATATCATTAAGGTAGGTATATTAATTATAGGTACTTGTAAGTCATGTGTAATGCCATAGAAAATATATGGATAGATACTTAGAGCTGTACTTATTGAGAAATACATTGATATAACGCACTAGATGCATATTTATTAAATGGATTTCTTGAGCTCGGCCTGTTCATTTTGGGCCTCACTCTCCGTGTTAGTTTATACGATTGCCAATTGCCATATACGTCAAAGCTGTGCGAATGCAGCTTGTCTGATGCACATTTTTTATAGAGGGAAAATAGTGATAAGATGTCCGTGGACTTTGGGGATAATATCGTGGAACCTCTAACAAAATTTAAGTCTGTTCAGTTTTACCGCGGCAGGTAAGGATTACGGGCACCTGTTCGAGTTCTAAGATTATTGTCAAGACCTGTAGCGAAGTAAAGCGAGACGCTGTAAAACCCAGTCTGGGTTAGCGACACAACTTGGACACACCCTCTGCTCCATCTTGAGAACATTGGGGGATATAAAAGCCGTTAACTTGAAAAAAATTGTTTCAAAAAAACAAATCCCAAATGGTTAGTAAATGAAATAGCTGTGTCTCCTGTTTATGGTAATAGGGCAAGTTAAAGACATTTTGCAGGTTACTTAGAATGTAATATTATGCCTCTAGAGATAAGAGTTTAAATGGGTTGTCCGATCGAGTTATCTTTCGGGCAACCCTGTAAACACGGGACATCCCTCTTCAAACCTTTGTCAAACATTTCGACATTGCCACACGCTTTAATATAACCCTATTCCACTGACCCGAATGAATGCCCATAATCCAAACATTCGCTACTATTAAGCGCTATTACTAACAGTTTAGCTATGTGCGTACTTTTTGTCTGACCATATTTCTGACAACTGAAAAACTACCCACTATAAGTTTGATTGCTTAAATTTAATTAAGGTAAAATAAAACCTAAAGTTTTTAGAATACTAAAAGTACGTATTTAAGTAAAAGTTAAAGTTTACATAAATATAAAAATATATAGAAATGTTATATACTCGTATATAACTATAGATATCAAATTTACAAATTTTAATATAATATTATTCATAATGTAAAATTTTGTTGTGTAACGCGTTAATATTCTTCTGTAGTTATATGTCTTTAATACTAAAAAGATTAACTATTTAGAAAAATCAAATACATATACGAGTATGTCGCAGAGAGTGTCGTCGTAGTGTTTGTAGTGAGGCCGAGGTAATTATTGTTTGCTTCATGATGGCTCTTTCTTAGGTTCTTAAAAAGTAAAACTTCAGAGTAACATATTCACGGCTGTAATCAAGCTGAATATACAGCTCGATTACTAATTATCCAATATCTGATTTTTCACAATGCTGACGATTTTTATAGTAGCTGACAAATGCCACACAATTTTTTAAGTTTGAATTTAAACATTGTAATAAACCAAGGAGGTTTGACTAATTAACTTATACTTATTGCAATAGTTTTCACTATCTTCATTATTCTTTTCGTCCATCTGCTCCGATATATAATATCAATCCACTTTTAATTATGTTGATTTTATTTAAAATGTTATAAAATATATACGCGCGTAGTGTGGAGTGAGAATTGCACGTGTTTTTTAATATTTTAACATGTACAGAATATTTGTGTTAGTCCTAGTAGCGATCCCTGAAGTAATAAAACTGATGCAACTTTGTTAAAATATTTCTGCTTCCGTTTAGTGGTGTGGTTAATGTACTCACTTCTACATAACGTTGCTTTCAATTTGTTGCCTCCCTTGCATATGGAGTTCTACAAATAAATATTCTTATTAGGTTTTATTTATTTGAGAATAGCGACAAAGTTACAGGCTTGGTGCCTAGACTGCGATATTGGCGAATGGTATAAAAATCGGTTTCATATTCGTAACAATTTTGCCACAAAGTGTAATTCACAGAGCAATCTGAATTATAAAAAAGTAAGTAATAATACATATATTTAACTATGATAGTGTTTAACTAAGCAGATGTATGGTGAAAATCTATGACCGTGGATAGTCTGACAGGGACTTCTGACTTACGTGTTAAGGCTATCCAAGTGTTCCTAAATTACCCTAGAAATTCAATAACATCTCTCCTCAAACGTCAATACTAACGCGTGCTGGTTTGAGCCGGCCCAATAATGTCTTACATCAACGCACTCGCTACTAATTAAACTTTCAAAATATACCAACGAACATATTTGAATGATAATAATCAAGCGAAGAGTGACACCGAAGCGTCCGTATCCAGTAATCTAAGGCCCGGAATGTAATTCAAGTAATTACTTTTTAGACCTTTATTTTCACGTCTTATCTGCGTTACTCAAAGTCCCCTAAGATCGCGCAGTTCAATTAATCTTTCCGAAAGAGTGAATCTCCGACACCTCGATCCTAGTAATCCAAAGCTAAAAGGAAATTTGTAAGCATGAATTATATACAGGTGTACGTGATAAACGTTATTTTGGGAAAATATCACTAGGGCGATAATATATAGGCATTTATTGCCAATCCTTATTAGGCCATTTTGCACATTAATTTGTTTATTTCTACAAAACTGTATTGATTTTGAAATCAATATGAAAGATTTATACTGACATACCAGTAAATTTATCACGTATACGTTCCTTCTTTTCATAAAAATGTAATGATAAGGTCTCACAATGCCAGAAAAGAGCCATGGTAAGAAAAGGTAATGTATGTTTGCAATAGTCAACGATATTAGCTTTTGAGGTTCGATAAAATGTGTAAGTCAATAAAAATAAGACTGATACTTTTATATAAAATTTAATAGGCAAGCGTTTTTTTTGGGTGGTAGAATTATCCTTTAAAATAACGTAAGGTTAGTTGGGCTGGTATAGCATCAAGCCAACATAGTAACATCAAATAATAGTCATAAAACAAGTAGCGTTTATGAGTGAAATCACGGAATGCCTAATTTTATCTGTCTATTTATCTGTCATTTACCCGATCCACTGATTTGATCCACGATATCTTGACCATCCGATATTTTAATCGGTGCCATGTCGTTGGGCTAATTTTAACAGGTTGACCCGAGGTGATACCTCCTCCCTAAAAAAATCGGCGTCAATAATGGCATCTTACCTTATTCATAATGGTCCTGTATCCCATAAGATAAAGAATACTTCAGTCCCTGATAGTCTAGTAGAGCATTTAGTTTTGCCTCTGTTCATAGGTTGAGGTGGTCACTTATTATAGATAAGCAATTCAAAGCACATCAAAAATAATCACTAAAATAAGAAGCTTCATTCACGCAAAACTTACGTATCCTTCCACATTCGCGAAATCTCATACAAATAAAAATATACGAGTATATTTTTATTATAAAAAGATACAACTATATGTAAATATGGTATGAAGATAATAAGAATATCACATCGTACCTTGCTCTCGAGATCCGGATTTGCGAAGTTCAATAGAAAACGCTCATTATCCGACTCTCAAGACGTTATTTCGTGCATTGTTACATTCGAATAGAACGGGATTAACCACGCATATAAATTAGCTATATGTTTCGGATACCTTAATTTCAATTTGATCATTTTACATTTGAAATCTACATTGTTTTTATGGGGACTTATTATGTTATCGATACGTTTTGTCCTTTCAGAAAAGTTCAGAAGCATATTAAATGAAATGCAGTGCGCATTGAACAGTTTAAAATAAATCCATACCATTCAATAATACAATAATTATATAGTAAATGCTAACGACGTAATTTATCAATACCACGAAGATTGGTTCGTGATGAAATTTATTAACACATTTAAAATTTCATGCCATATTTGCACTAAAATATTCCATAAATAAGTGTCGTGACAAGGGGACAATTTTCAAAATACAGGAAATGCTAAGATTTCATTTTAGACAAAAGTCGACTGCACCGTAACAACAGAGTTTATGTCAATATGTTGACAAAAAATAAATGAACCAGCTTACATAGTTTAACTAAGGAGTTATAAAACAAAATCAAAATTTCAAGAATTCGCGTATCCATTTATTAACATTATAATTTCTTAATAACTAGTTTTTTATTAATTATAACAAACAATATTTACAACTAAATTAACCTTGAGCGTTGTTATCAAACATTCACATCAATTCAGATAAAACTGACCATTTTCGTCATTATTGTGTTTATAACTATGATCATTCGTTTTTTATTTTTTTTATATATATATAAGTTAAAAGTACAAGCGAGGATAAATAATAAGTTTATAGACGCGATTCCCTTCTCCTCTACTAATTAATAACCAATCAAAATTAAGATTTGACAAAAGTTATTTTTAAGATAAATTATACCCTTTAAAAACAAAAAAAAAACCTATCTTCCCCATTCATATGTATTTAAAAAAAAACTAACTGTTTTATGTTATACGTATTGCCATAAGCTCAATTATTTATCCACGCTTATTTAATTACTTTGAAATTTGGTCGAATAGGTTTAATTATCATTATTATTACATATTATTTGTCACTTGATGATATAATTTTGTTTTTGATTGTTTTTTTATTAAACATAGCAATTAACCTAAAATTCACGTTTATCACGCGCAATAAAAATAAGTAAAAACATGTAAATACTTTATAATTTGACTCGTTACTTGACTAGAGCTACATTATCTTAAATGCGAATATATCTACACATTTCAATAATTCAATAACTATAAACTGTTGGCACATATTTGGCACAAATATTATTTTAATGAAAAACTTAAACAACTGTTGATATTTAACCGGTATTTTATATTTTAATGTTGTATAGAAATCTGGTACTTAAGCTGGTGGTTTTAAGGGTGTGTTTCCGACGTGTAAGTTCTTGAGTTGGGGTAAGAGAATAGCTCCCGTAGCCAGCGTAGTGACTAAAACGAAAACAGCGAGCAGAGCGCGGTCTGCCACCACGGCCACCTGAGAAATTAAAAACTTATTTTATTTCTCATTTGCTTCATTTAAGAGCTTCGAGCCTTTCAATTTCGCAACGAACAGAAAATAACAAAACTGTTATACAAATATTATCGACATCAATTAAGTGTTGAGAGTTTTAGACGTTAATAATTATAATATTGTTATTTTAGACACAAATTTGATTATGCTTTCGATCTCTTAGAAGAGATAATAATGCCAGAAAATGCTTCGTAAACTTTCCACTTAAAACAATTAAATATTGACAATATCGAACTGCTACAGAAATTGTACAAAAAATAAATATGGCTTTTTATTATCATACTTGAAGTTATTCTTTTATTCCAGCGTTTATAGAAATCAAAAATGAAATATTACATTAAAAGACAACAGACGCAAGAGGTATTTTTATAAAATTCCTTTGTCCATTTTGTAAGTATCGTACTCGTATTATCTTGTAAAAAGATAAAATAAAGAATAACTTGGCACAGAAATGTTAAATTGGATTATCCACAAACGTCGTTAACCCTAATTAAGGTCTTCGTAAAACATTCGATGACGTTTTACATAACTTTATTCAGTGACCGCTCGGGATCAAAGGATGGTTAAATTTTTATGTCTCTATACTTGAAGTAGGTTAAATATTTCAAAGAAAATGCTTGGAAAACATTATTGGTTTTTTTTCTGGTATGCGAATTTACCAAGTAATTGTCCATTTATACGAGTAGTATAGTATAATAACCTTTAGTGACAGCTTAAGCCTACGCATTTCACAATGCTCTAATGGCCACATTGACATAGGACACAAAGCCCTGTGTTTTATCTGAACGTAGTTATTGATTTTTAGCATAATTTTCCTTTGGATGTAATCTTCTATGCAACAAACTATTTAAATTTTAAAGTAATCAAACTTAATAACTTGTTTACTATGGTTTTGTAAAAGTATTGGGGCTTGTGAAGTAATCATAGTCAAAAAATTGATAATGAAGTTAGTGGGCCAGTGGGTTTAGCGGGTTTAAGTCCTACATAACCTGGTTTCTTCCCCTGGGTTTGTAAGTATGATTGAGCATTTCTCCAAAAAGTAGTAATATAATACAGATAGAATATTATATTCGGCCATAAATATAGGTACTACATTAATTTAGCAGAGCTTTAATACATTTTTCATATGTTGCTGTTTCCAGTTGTGTTTTTAGAGTCATGGACTACGCGTGTGCGTGCATGTGTTTGCGTCCATACTATTCTAATCTCATACGGCTAATGGGCGCCCTAGATCTTCATAAACTAGGTCTTAACCACCAACCTGCTTCCACTCAAGATTAGCTCGTTCTAATCGCTCGCTAGCTGCCACGCGCTGCTCGTGTCTCGTGGCGGCCTCTCGGAGCGTGCAGCCGCAACACACACATCTTGGACATGCGCCCACGCACCCTATGGGCACTTCCCCTTGACCACTGGCTACTGGGCCAGGAACCGAAGCTAGATTTCCACAATCTACTTTGAATAAAAAATATCACGTAAAGAGCTAATTTTAAAGGCGACTATTAGTAATTATTTTCACCTAAATTGAATTTAAAAAAATCGATTTCTACTCCTTTTTTAAGTCTGTTAAAAAGGGAGCGTATTTCATTTTAAATGATGTGATATACAATGACCACTTCTCATCAGGTGGCGCTTGCTTGTTTGCCCTATTTGGTATAAAATGAAAATCCGGTTTGAATCAAAAAGGTTTAGTAAGGCTATGACAATGTTTGTGTTTATTGTTTTAAATAAATTCATAAGTAATTATTAAATATAAAAAATCGGTCACATTATGAATTTTTATTTAACCTTTGTATTAAAACATTCAATATGAAAATGGTACCAAATATTAACAAGGCACAAACTGAAAGTGCACAGCTAATTAATGTTACTTTCCCGCTTAAGACAATTGCAAAACAATGGTAGACGATACAAATGAACTCGATATCTTAACAAATAGAAATTCAATTTATCAAAGCGAGGGAAGTATGCAACGACATTTAAAATGAATTGCAGTATTGTAGTAAGTAGTGCACTGATAAATGCATCACTGTAAAGCATTTTCTGTAGAAAGTTTCCTGTCAAAATATGCAAATTAAATGAAATAATATTTTGTTATTCTGCTTACGTTCGTCTTATGAATATAATACTAATTTTAAACTTATGATAGTATAATTTGTTTGGTTTTGTTTTAAGATGATAGGGGGCAAACGAGCAGGCGCGTCACCTGATGTGAAGTGATCAGCACCGCTCATGAGTACTCGCGTTGTCACGAGTGTGTTGCCGGCCTTTTAAAGCTACGCCGTTAGGCCGAATTAGGGAGGGTCGCTCATTTTATGTGGGAATTCTGTGGCCCAGGGCGTTGCTGGTACCACCCTCCCACAGAAATCTAAGAGAAGTAACTCCGTTTCTTTAGTTAATTATTTCCTTCATCACATATAAAAAACATAATTTATCAGGAGTCACAATTTAATATTGTTTTTGTTGTTGTTCCGTTGAATGTATATGTATATCTTAATATATATAAATTACGCGTCACGTTATTTATCTGTGATTGACTCCTAAACTACTGAAGCCATTTTAAATTCAACTTGTGTACAGTTTGATCCGACTTAAAACATAGGATAGCTTACATCATTATACGTGAGCGAAGCCGTGGCGGGTATAAGTAGCGTCACGAATCTTTAGCGCTGATCGAAACCTGCGCAGAAGTCAAAAATAAAGTATCGAGGGGACGGGTGCGCGAGCGTTAATTGGTTCCCCAGTCGTGTTGTCTTTCTCGCACCAATACGTCAATTACGAGCGCGATTCTACCGATGCGCAGCTATTCTCGTCCAGCGCTAAACATCCGTGGCGCGACCTATAACTAGTAGATGATACAATGTCGCTTACTCAGGTGATTGTGGTTGTGTCGTGAGAAGCGCGGAGACGAGGGCGGCGCTGTCCCGTCGCAGTTGACCTCGGTCTTGAGCCGCGACCCGGTGCGCGGGTTCACCTGCATGCCGCCGCCACCC
>DWAJ01003817.1:0-14033 GCA_018238005.1 Eurema mandarina
TCCAAGATTCGTTGAGGTTCTTCGTAAAGTTCACTATCACTCTACGAAGGGCAGAAAGAAACGACTGACTGACTCGACTAAAGACGACTTGATGACGATTTTACTTGACTCATATCAACTTTTATCTTGACCACGTTGCCTCTTATTACATTGACACTGGCAAAAAGCTAGACGCTAATGCCATAATATATAGAAAGAAAGAAAGAAAGAAATCACTTTATGTATTTAAAAGAATTGTTGGACCTCGCACCTCTGTCGGTCTTAGCAAAAGCTAGAAACAATCCCGTATTACTCATAACTTAACACTTTACTATACAATCTGTGGCGACTAGGTTTACACTTAACGTCAATTTGACGTTTATGTTCGTTGAATATTGTTTGAATGTTTGTTGTACACTTTACGTTCACTATTTAATTTAGTATTTATTATTTATTAATTTTTAATTTTACATCAAGTAGGTATCTATTATAATACATCTTATTGGTAAGATATGCAAATGATTTCTTATTAAAAGTTTTAGAATAAAGTAAATGTCAGGATGACTTCCGAAATTGATGTTTCTAAAACAAATGAATTTCAACGACGTCGAAAGTTACGACTTCAACAGGTTTGTGATTTTTAATTATTATTATACATTCTTATATTTGTCTTTTATTTGTTTTGGCTGTTTATGGAAATTTGTTTTTTTTTGTTAGGTCAGGGAACAATCAAAAGATATTGCTAAGAAAATCCGACAACGCGCCAAGGTCGAAAAGTTACGAAATGTTTTAAACATTGATGCAAAGAAAGAACAGCAATATTTTGAATTACAAGATAAATTAGTCGGACGATTGGAAAAGTTATATTCCCAGAACTTACAAAATGTTGGTGTTGGTCATAAAAATGCATCAAATATAAAGGAATCTGGTAGGCTCAGAATTTTGGAATAGTTTTAAGTACAAAAAATCCTAAAATATCTTTGTACGAGCAATCATACAAATTATAAAATGTTAAGTGACAAACCTACATTTTTTAAATAATTAACTATTATTATAACATATACTTAAGCTTTCTACGTTCTCATGTATATAATATTATGCACATTTATTAATCATTAAATTAAATCTTTAAACAAAATTTGTGACAACATCCTTAGAGCTGTTTGAAAGATCACCTTTCCTTTCACATGTAGTAGGTATATACTGTATAGTACTAATTGATTTACAATTTAAGCCATTAACTTATTTATAGATAAGGAAATTAAAACAGATTTATCCAAATCACGTGGTAGAGAAGCTGTTGCTGAATTAAGAAAAAGAAAGCAAGAAAAATTAGATGAACAAAAGAAGATTTTAGACAGAAAACTACAAGCAAGGTATTTCAATAATGTAGTTATACCAATTATATATGTACATATATGTTTGTTGAAGTTCATGCAATTTGTTACAATTTCACTGTTGATCTTTGAATTTTTTAAAAATAATAGTCCATTTGGTCAGTGTCAGATCTTGGTTAATATTATGTTATATGTATCAATTCTTTTAGGGAGGCAGCTAATGAGTTAAGTCGAGAGAAATGCACAGTTGTTGCTAAAGCCTTGAGCTCTAAATCAGTTGAAAACCTACAAGCAAATAATATTGACATTTGCAATAATAATATTGAGAAGGACTGTCTCACAGACAAAGATAAAGATATTATAAATTCAGATATTCCCAAAAATGACATGGGTACTCAATGGGAGGAAGATGAATTGTCAAATGAATGGGCACTTCCAGTACCTTCTTTATCCCTTCCTAAGGATGACAAGGACAGCTACAAAGACTCAGGAAATGATGGAGAAAAATCTGACAAAAATAAAAGAATCAATTTGTTTGCATTAAGTGATGAAATGCCTACTAGTCTACGAGGTGGTTTGTCCTCTGTACAAACAGATGTTCCCTCCGTTAAACCTTCAATGACACTAATTTCTGAATATCTTCTAAGCAGAAGTTTACGTTTGCGAGAAAATGTCCCTGTAGCTAGTACTAAAAAGCCTGACGACTTTCAGAGCATCAAACAAACAATACTTAGGAGTCGTGCATCTAGACCTGATGGTAATGTTTCAAATAATGTATGTCATGTCCTTGACAAACAACTTATCCCTGTCCCTTCTTGGAAAGCTGAAGATAATAGCTTTTATTGCTATTGTCATAGGCATAAACATGTTTCAACAAAACATAAAACTTATATAAATAATTATGTAACAAATCCTTGTAATCATACAGAACTGTCCCCAAACCGGATGATGGGATCCATTCAGAAAAAATCTAAGTTATATAACACACCAGGTGAAAAGTTATTGCCTGACTGATTTTTAGTTCTTTTACAGTCTCTTTTACCTTCATTATTCTTAGTTATCATTAAAGTATTCTCATAAGTAAACAATAATATATAGCAAGCATTTAAATGATTTGTTGATCATATAGCATTATACATTGAAAATTTAATTATAAATTAGAATACCATCCATTATTATGCTTTTATATAAGTTTATTAATATATTTTTTTAGTTTCAGGTAAATCTGACCAATCTAGAATTACAAAAGATATCACTCTAGATAAAAAGAACTCTGTGACAATGTACAACCATAGCACTAGAGATACTAGGGATATTGCATATAATAATGATGCTGTTGTTATCCGAGAAAATAATACTGCTGATGATGCATATACTAAAGCTTTGAAAGAAACATCCATGATAAATGAAATGCAAAATAAGGAACTTGAGAGAAAGAAAGAAGACATGAGAAATAAAGTGGCTATGACTAAAGAGAAGGTTGACAAGGAATTTAGGGACACTTTAGCTTTTCTAAATTCTTTATCAAAGGATACCACAAGTAGAGTACAAGTAAGTGTGACTATTATATTGTTTACCCCCTTTTACATAGAATATAGTTAAGTTTTTAATAATAAATAATTAATTACAGAAAATAGCCCATATGGATGAAGATAGACAGCAAATGCAACAAGAGAAACATCAAAGAAGAATGCAAGATGAGTTTAGAAAAATAGAACGAGAGAGTGCTGTGCGCTCCTGTAAGGTAATAAAAATGTTTAAAATGTATTACATTACATGTATTACATTACATTTTTTAAAAGAGATTTTGATTTAATGATAAAATATTTACAGCATTCCAAGAAACAACCTATAGTGTTGAATAGAAGCAGAAGTAAATCAAGATCGCCAGACAAATTAAATTTTAATGAAAATATTTTACCCAGAAACTTTCAATATGACTGGATGCCTGTTCCTGAAAGCGATGGAAATCTTGCCGTCCATACTATCGCAAGTACTAAGAATCCCAAATCTAATAACACAGTGAAATTTAATGATGTTGACACTTATCACGAATACAGGTCTCGACATAAACACACTCCTCCGACGAAGGATGTGAGTAAAGACAGAGAAAGGAAGAGAATTGTAGAAACAGTCATACTTCAACAAAATAGCAATGAAACAACTGATGCGTCCTCCGTTACATCAGATGTTAGTATTGATGAACAGAGAATGGATGATAAACACAAAACAGAAAAAGAAATGTTGGATGATCCCAGATTGTCAGATGGTGATAGAATTGTTATTTATAAAATACTGGATTCGAAAAGAGACAAAAGAAGTAAAGGTGATAAAAAATCGAAAGCCATTAATAAGATCTTTAAATCGTTAAGTTCGTTGGAAAATGGGGATATCTCTAGTACTAGAAAAAGTCAGAGTAACGAAAAAAATCAAAGCTTACAGAAGGAAAACGAAAATGATTCACATAGACTTGAAAATTTAAGTGAAGGTAACAATAACTCTATCTTTATGTTTTCACTTATAAAACATGCTAGGATTAATTTGAACTTATAATGAAAAATCTTTCTTAAATTACAGGTATCTACAAAGTTGGTGAAAATGGGTAAGTTTTCTATTTTGTAATACTATTTGATTAATTAAGCAAATTTAATGTTCTTAAATTTGTATTGATAATTAAAGAAACTTTATGAGCGTATTCACGCGTGCTTCATTCGCTCATCAATTACACCCAACCATAATGTACAATCTTAGTAATCTTAATGCAGAATTTATCTTTACACCAGGCTGTCTTATAATATAACAAGCTGTTATACTGCAAATGTGGAAATGTGGCAAACTTCTACTGAACGAAAGCCTTGGTGGTAATAAACGGCACAATTGGTACTAATTATTTAGCAAACTTTTTGCCTGTATTTTAGAGTCATTTAATTCTCATATATAAAAGCATCAATAAATACAATTTTTAGTATTGCTTAATTTTGAATATTAAACAGCAAGTAGAACATTCTATTAGTTGTAAGCAGAGCAGGTAGAACAAAAATAAAACCATTTAATTTAGATTACCATTTGTTTTACATCAATATTTCATATTCGTTTATATTTATAATTCACAAATTTACAAAGTTTTGATAAATATACATAATATAAATTTTAATAATTTCAGGGATAACATTGCTTCAATGTATTTCACTGACAAAAAGCAGACTGCGTGTTCATGTAAAGAACAAGAGAGAACAACAAGCAGTAGCACAAAATGTATGAAGAATACAAAGGGTACAGTTAAAGATTTTTTAATATATACTGCAGTGAATAATTTAAAAAATTATGTTAAAAATAATAATTCAATATTTTGTCATTGTCAGGTTCAGAACAGGTTAATACAGAAAGTGAAGGCAATAAATCCAGGTAAGTTAAATTTACTTCCTCTATATTATCAAAATACCGATTGAGTATATCATTAACTCATTTATTCATTCACTAATTAAATACGATTCATATTATTTTTCCAGGACTCAGCACCAGTGTACAGGCTGTAAATGTGCCTGTTCAAACACTCAAAATACACAAGCATCGACCGCCACGTCCACTTCTTCATTCCAAACCGCATCTAATGATAAAGGTGCTAACATCTTATCCGACGGTGGTTTTTTAAAGCTCGTTGACGACGCCGGACAAGATACGGGAAAATTCTATATTGGAGCCTCAGGTTTTCTTAAAGATGATAAGTATGAAGTTGTCATTCAACTTAAGAAGAAAGATACAGACCAAATCCAAAGCAAAAGTCAAGAAGTTAATGTTAATATCGTGGATGAGTTGCCGACGCCCTCCAAGAATTTGTCAAAAGTTGACACAGAAGTGCAGTCTTCTTCTAACAATTTAAAAGAATCCGCTGCACAAACATCTATAACTAATGAGTGTATCGTTGACGCTGGTCCGTCTCAGTCTAAATCAGAACCAAGTTTAATAAAATCGGGCCAAATACCGGGTTTGGGTGTTAATAAATTGAACACTGAACAAAAAAAAGAACACGAGACTGAAGTTGATAATAACAATATTACTCAAGAATCCACTGTGACTCCTACTGTTGGAACAAAAACAGAACAAGTCTCAAGACCTGCAACCTCCACTTACACCCAGACATCATTTAGCTCTCCTAATTCTCGACCGGTTTTTTTACATATGACTTCATCCACATCTACGGCTTATATGAGTCCTCCAGAGCTTATAATGCCACGCTATTTAAAGAAAACTCGCACTTCTTCATTTCATGACGATAGGCAAAGTAATAAATATGACAAGTATGATGGAGACTGTGTAAAAGTAAACAAAAAATGCAAGTGCAAACATTCTAGATGTATATCAACAGAAAAAACACGTAAATGTAGGCACATGTGTAGTAATACTGATACACCACCTAATACTGCTCATAGTTATGACTATGGCTCGTTTTCTGAAAATATAGAGTCAGAGAAATTACAACAAAAACCGCATGGAACCTGTAGAAGAGTACATAAACATAAAAATCATTTTACAATGCATAAAAGTTCGTCTAAATCCAGTGCCCGCGGATCAGTATTAATGAATAAAAATTTTCATAAATTATATAATACACGTCAAATGTCCTTAAATAAAAGCTGTTTTAATCCTGTAGTAAAGCAATATGTGAATAAATTGTTATCTCTAAATAAAGAGTCGTTAAAGGCAATTCAAGTGGTTAATCAAGATTGCAGTGCTGTAGACACTCCAGGAAGTTCAATAATCAACAATCCATTCAACTTTGGAGATCAAATTTCTCCTCTACAAAATAAAATATCATTGCAACAAATTAAAATAATGCTTGAGCAACAAATAATAAGAGAACAAGCTAAGAAGTATGGACATCATTTCGAGATATCGACAGGAATTAAACATAAAAACGTTTTAAATTTACCGAAAAGAAAACAAATTCATAAAGTGAAATCTCTTAATATTTCTAAACGTATATTAAAAAATAAACATATTCAAAACATGAAACAACACGCACCAACCCAAACAACAGATCAGCCAGAATCGACATCTTCATCAATGAAAGAGCCCTCCTCACCCAAACAGCTTAATAAAGATGAAACCGACTGTACTAAAAAGGCTCTACTTCGAAGACAAAGTTCTACTACATCTAGTACAAGAAATATTAAAAATCATAAAGATGATTGCTGTAGTTTTACACATGCTTTGAAAAACTTTGGTGTGACAGTACAACCATCATTAAATTATTCTTCCGACGGTACTTACCGTAGTAACGAATTGTATAAATTGCCTCCACGACGGACTACATTGACTTCCGGATCTTCTGAATCACTACGCAAACGGAATAGTACAAAACATAACTCGCAATTGCTTCCAACAGATATTTCTACTCAAACGAGTGGAATCGATAGTGAAATTAACTATATGAAGCTGGCAGAAAATAAACTACAAAACATGGAAAAAATTGCGGATTTGACGGAAAAGTGTACTAAACGTTTATCGAATTTGGCTAAGGTTTTGGAAGAAGTAAGGAGGAACAAATCAGTGGTGTACAGTCATATTTCAACGTCCGACTCAATTACATCTGATTCTGAACCTAAGATATCGAACGCGGACGAAAAGCGAACACTTTCAGGCGAAGTTACGCCCGATGTAGCGCTTAACCCTTCAATAGCGTTTCCAAATAAAACCAGTGAAGAGAAAGATCTTAATTTTGTGCCCTTACTCAAAGATATACCCAAGCCGTTGTCCCCTTCGACATTATCCCTCTCAACAATTAGTGAGAAATCAAATACCATACCATCAACAATAATCAGTACTGAACAAATCAAGAATAAAAAGCCCCCGCCTGCGTTATCGCGTGTATATTTAAAGAAAACACAAGATTTACAAGCTGTTCCTCATGAACTTTCTACTGTAATTGAAGTAGATTCACCAATGAGCTTTAAGAGTAAAAATCAATCTTCAAGGCATGAAGTTATTCAGGAAGTGGGCTCAAATAAAATTCAACAAATACACAAATTAAATGAAAACAGTAATTCTTCGTCAAAATATGACACCGATCCGGACTTAATACACTCCAAAACTGACTTCATCACGCAACAACCCTCAATTTCTGTTGATAATCAAAAAGTTCAAATAATGGATATGAGATTGTTCAATGATATTATGCTAAAACCATTTTTGAGCTTACAGGAGTACGCAAAACAACGCGACCTACGTATTGAAGAAGGGTCAAATGTTGACGATGTTTTAAAAGATGAACCCATACAAGAAGAATTAAGCTCTTTACATTCTGATGGAAGCTTACCAGATGTTATCTCAGAATTACTTAAAAGAAAAATTATTGCCGAGCCGTTTCAATTCGATACAGCCTCTCACGTAAACACTACTAGCATGTCGTCCGAATCTTCCTTATCGTTGTTAGCTTTATCAAAAATTCGCAAGGAAAAGAAAAAGTCAAAAAATTTGTTTATAAATAAAGAAAATGTTGGTGAAACTTCAGAGACTCTTAGTATTTCGTCAAATCCAGACTTGGAAAATGCATTCCAGAAATTGGGTATGGGTTGGGCCTCATCTACCCTAAAAAAAACAAAAGAGAGATTAGCGTTATCATCATCATCAAACACGTCTAGTTCAAGTGTAGGTCATTTAAAATTTAAAAGTTACAATAAGGATATTGCGACTATAACCACAACTGAGTCTACAATTTCTGAAATCAACAAATCTTACAAGAAATCGCATCAACCTGAAAATGTTGACACCTCTAAAAATGCGGAACAACAGACATCATTAATTAATTCCATGACAGTTAAGGAGTTCTTGACTAATGAATTGGCAAAAAAAATAACTTTCACAAACAAATCGAGTAGAAGAAATGAAGAAGAATTTGTTTCTTTATATGAAACAAAGATGCCAGAAGAGATTAAAAATGCTTCTGAAATAGGTGAACATGAAAGAACCATTACAAGTCAAAGTAATAATAGAGCCAGAACTTCTACGCCCGTACAAATTTTTAAATCAACAACTTACCAATCGACATCAAGTACAAATACCTCCAATGGCCTTTTCAGTAATGCTGATGAATTATCGTCAGTTAAAGTTACTTCAAACTCCATACGTAATCATTCCACATCTGATAAGGATGACCTAACCATTCCTAATTACACACTTAAAAGAACTGGTGTATCTGATTATAGTAAGAGTGAATAATTCATATATAATCAGATACAATACCTTAATTTATTGGTTGTATTTTTCTGTGATTATTACTTATATATATTTTTATGTAAACATTTTTGTTTGAGACCTGTTAAGAGTTTTATTCTTTTTAAAAATAATGAGTTAATTGTGGAATAAATGAATTTTAAAATTTACTTTTTTATTCAGTAGCGTTTTTTAAACCAGACCCAAAGGCAAAAACCACATCTGCCGTATCATACAAAGTTGAAAATCTATAAATTTCGACAGTTTGAAAAAATATTTATAAGGATAAATAAATAAATAAACAATAAATACCATATGATTTTCTCTTAGTATGTTTATTGGAAGTTGGAATGTTTTAACGTTCCAGGGAATAACACGTTTTAACGTACGTCGCGTCGGTATAACCTGTCGGATCGTTTGACTTTATTTTCAAATAACTAGTCATGAGGATATGGTCTTCAATTTGGATACCTAGTACCTACATGTCTTCCAGATAGCTATAACTAGTCTTGACAGGCTGATGGACAATTGAACAAGACAATTATAAGTTCTCTTCTTTAGGTATGGAATCCTTTAAATACGTAATTGACCTACCTTGAGTAAGATTGATTAACCTGATTTAACTCTGAGCACAACACCTATATGCAATTAATAAAACAAATAGATCACATAATCAAAGTAAATGCCAAACACAGGTTTAAAAATAAAATACACTGATTGAAGCAACAGTCACATATTTTATTATACAACATTATTGAGTAAATATAATAAAAATCGTGACCTCATAGGTACACAATACTATAAGATATTGTCGAAAATAAGTATTATCATAAATATCTTTGACAAAAATGTATAGAAACAATAATATCAGCTAAGATCACAGAACACAAAACTAACATCTAAATTAAATTAATAACTTATTTCTATAGGTAGACATGGGCAATGAACTATTATTTTTTGTAATAAAAAGAACTTAATTCAAAAGATCACTGTTTCCATATAACCTAATTAGCCAGAATGCATTTTTTAGGAATGATATTTACATATTAATATTATAGAAAATTTATTTTGGTGAGTAATCACAATATTTGACTAAAGCAATAACATATTTATATAGTTACTAAAAATACACATAAGACTGGAATAGCAACCAACCACTATATTAATTAACAGATCATTTTTCAGTTACATTGAATGACCAAAAATTTTTATAAGCCCATGTCTTGAGTTTTGTGTGCATGATAAACTTAAATCACATTTAAGATGGTTATTCCATGTGCAGCTTCAAAATACTGTAAATTTAAATTAAATAATTTTTCTAAGAAATCATATCATCTAATGATAATTATTATTATTGTTCCTTCTTGTTGCTTTTTAATACATATTTATCAACCAGGTTGTAACCGAGGCCCAGTGTTAGAGCTGCAACTGCAGTGCCTTGTGCGGCAACACGAAGCTGCATTAGGAAAACACTGGTACTCATTTTGCCTCTGTTCTTAAACTTGTATGCTCCAACACCACATACACCAATCAACCCCAATATACCTAAAAATAGTAAAAAATACATATTCAGAAGGTTAAATCAGATTTATGTGGAAGATTATTTCAATGGTCAGGTAAGCGAGTGGAAAAAAGAGATATAAAGGTATATTTCATTATATAATACATATATAGACAACACATTTATATGAAAATGAAAAAAAAAGTACATAGTTGAGATATCTGTAACGTTAAAAATTATTATTTACCTAGAATCATAAACGGGGAATCTTTCGATTTCCTTGCTAGTCTTTCAGCTTGAGACTCATCTTTGTATTCGAAAATTTTTTGGGGTTCCATTTTGAGATTCCAGTTGAATTAAACTAAAAAAAAAGGTTATAATTATAGTTAGTGCAGACAAAATCTAAATTTGTAAGTCTGCGTTTGAGGATACAAAAATATATTTTATTAATTTATATATTACAAAGTAATATAGCTTTGTATAAAGAAAATCTAAAGTGTACATATATTACAAAAAAGTAATAATAATATTCAAATAATTTCGTCTTACCTTAAGCTTAACAAATTTATATTATATAATTTTTAGGAATTCCACAACATTGCATCACTTTTATAACCTTACTCAGCCGTCATTCGTCATCCGTTTTTCCATGGTTTATGTCAAATGTCATAATTCAATAATCAATTGCATAATATTATGTCATGTTACGTGTAGATATGTCATCATGTCATGTATTTTTTTTATAATTTATTTCTTGACCTTCAGTCGCGATCTTATAAGTTCTTTCTTTCCTTTCTTCCGTTTCTTTCTGCCTTTCGTAAAGTGATAGTGAACTTTATGAAAAACCTCGACGAGTCTTGGAGCAATCGGAACGGATCTAATATGCACTTTCGAATGAATTCTTCATTTCCTGGACACTTATTAGCTAATTTACTGCATGATTCACTATCACAATCAAAAATTAAATCACTTTATGCAGCAAAAAACGAATATTCAATCGAGATTACAAATAGACGCCGCAAGATTACCGCCAAGAGCCCAAGTCTATGTAATAACATTTGGGTTGTTGAGGCTATGTGTGATGTTCTATGAAAGCGTCCAATCTAGCTGCAGACTAGTAGACCAGATCATTCTGCAATAGAAAATAGTCCTCGTCACCTTTGATTAGTAACTCTATTGAAATTACAATTTCTATTTTGTGTAAAAAACACCCAATGATATTAACAATCTCTAGAACTGTTTATGAGTCGTGTACGGGTGTCCTTGGAATGCTTTAACTCTTCCAGGCAAGGGTGAATAGGTTCCTGTCAACCCTATTTCCTCTTACAATCAGGATCAGGGTCTGTGCAATAAAAGAGCTATGTTGTTCAGGTTCCTGGTGTCGTTCGTGGTGGACGCGCGCGGGGGCGCCATGAAGGCGAAGCGGCGCGGCGGCGTGCGCGTCATCGTGCCGCCCGCCGCCTGCGCCGCGCCCACCAGGGTCACTTGCCGGTCAGTACTATTTATTTATTTATTGTACACTTTATTATATACACTTGAACATAAATATGACACAGAAGATACATTAAAAGAATTACATATATAAATGGCGGCTAAACTGATTTAGTTGAAATTTGGTTCGTAATTAGGTGATACCCTGGATTTTGCATTACCGGGTATTGCCCCGGGAAAGGGAACTACGCGGGCAACGGCTAGTAGAGACTACTTCTTTGGGACTCATATGAGTAAACCAACCACGTCGTTAATTTTAAATAAGTTCTCATGCTCTCGATTTCATAAATCCCGCTTCTTCCCGCTTTCTTAACTCAATTTTATAGACTAGACGTTATTTGGGTTATAAATAAGTATGACAATACTAAGCTAGTAAGATCCAGACGTTCTCATATATTTCACCTAATAGGGAAACATTGCCCACGTGAAATTATCTTATCACCTACCAAGGTCGCTGGTCGCAGTAACTCGATCCTCATTGTTTGTCCCGCGGAGTTACGTAATGACCTTGCTTATAGCGCAAAGTATTCAACTAGCAATACTTTTAATAAACGATTTTATTTGGGGACTAAGTCTTGACCTGGAATTAATAAAGAAGTTAGGTATAACAAAATAAGATAAAGAGTGGGACGGAAAGAAATGTACCCACAAAGGAAAATATACCTTAAATATTGATTTATTAAGGGCAAAAGTAGAGTGAACTGAATGTTTTTTTTAGTGTGGATATAAGCTCATCAACGTTAGGAAACATTTTAATAGTTGATTTCGTCTAATTTATAAAGATTGTAACTCCTGTTTCGTTTCTAGATTTTTCTATCTACATACATGACCCAAGATGTTATAGAGCGATACAAAGAAATAAAAAAAAATGTTTTTAAATATCGTATTACACGATAGTGACAGAAATAACTAGAGCAGCGAGCACTAAACTGATAATCCATTAATTGATAATTAAATTACCCTATAAAGTCTTGTAGAAGCCTAAGAAAAAGACTGTGAAGGTGCAAGGTACTTCGGTATACTTAGGGTTAATGTACAAGATGTTCTTATATTAATCGGTCTGTGTGTCCACGCCTAATTTTTGAGAAAAGACAAATATAGGTAGGTACTTCATATGGTAGAAATTTTGTCAAAAAATGCAGTGCAAATCGTGAGTCACATACGTTTCAACATCTTTTTCTTTCATAATAAAAAATACGAAATCAAAGAATCAAGATTTCAATGAGAGAAATTAGTCAAAAGCAATGATATAATATAATAGATATGTTACATATACCCATACAAATCAACCCAAAAAAGTGTTTCGCACAGTAGCGGCAGCACACATACCTACAATCTACATACAAGTCAAAACGATAAAACCAACAAGAAAGAAAGAGATAGTTTTGTCAGTTGCGCGTGAATGCAACGGCATTCAATCACCATAAGGGTATTTTTATCAATAATAAAAAAATAAATAAAAAATAAGGTAACCGCGCCCTCGCCCGTTATACGTCCTTGAGAGTAGTACCCACTGAATGACGCAGAATTAAATTTATGATGGTTTTTGGAATCGTGCCATGCAATAATTAGTGGGAGAGAAAAATGTTTTGCAAGCGTGAAGTAGCCTTTGGGTTCCCATACGAGTAACTGAGTTTTGATTCATATATGAGACGCAATATGATTATGGAAGTAAGAAATAAGGCATGTAAAACTGTTTTCTAAAGAAATATTAGTTATGTTTGTCATATATATTTCCTACTACTCTTTTAGCTATATCGTTCGCTAAAATATCTTATAACAAAATGTTATTACATATTATCAGTTCAACTGTTTAGAGTTAAAAAGCCATACTATCACCTCATTTATCAAAGACAAATGAAAGACGTATTTGTTTTTAACCATGTACTTGTACAGACGGTTTTATACCAATATTTTCCGCACAAAAATCAGAATTCCAACTATATAGTATCAATAAACATGTACTATAAATAGAATCGAACCGAAAACAAGTTTCACTATCGCTACGAACATAAACAAATACATAACGTAATTAGATTCGACTCGTGCCAAATAGTGCACGCGTTTTCGCGTATGTCCGCACTTGCCAATACGTTGGAGGAGAAATTGTGATGGCTATCTTTTGATTGACACTTCTAAAATGGAGTGTGTTCTTTGAAGAGTTTATACGTGATATTGGACATGTTATATATGTACTTGGTACTAATATCGTTATAATTAACGAATATGAGCTATCTAATAATTGATGTTACCACACATATATATGTATACCATCGTCTTGAAAAAGTATCGATATTCGAAGTATATAGTGGGAATTGGAAGGCGACTATGGAGGTGTTAAAAGTTATTAATCACTAAGATTAGTTATCTGTTCTTAAAGATTAGATGATTTACGGCGGTTCCCAATATGCAATCTCAATCCGTTTTCAGCTATCTACGGTTGAGTTTTCGATCTAAATATGAGAAAAAGCGTTTCAATATACAAACCATAGATGGGATAAGCAATCCGAAAA
>DWAJ01003818.1:0-14032 GCA_018238005.1 Eurema mandarina
CATTCTGTCAAATCAAATTCTTCCGTAATATGTTAGAATAATTCTGAATATTTGACATATAAAATGCTTTTGCATCTGAGCACGAGGATATTCAAGAATATTATTAGACAGGCTGTCGAACGATACTGGAAATATTGTATGCAGCTTAAGATGACAGCGATAAACCCATTCAATCGGAAACCCAACTAACATTGTAAAGAGAATATCGCTAGGTAAAACATTTCACGGAGCATAAACATTTGTCGTAATGTAGTTAAACAAGTATTTATATTGTTGTTATTAAAGTCTAAAAGTTCTAGTAATTATTTTTGGTTATAGAATATCTAGATAAAACTTAAAACATTTTCTTTTCATTGTAATTAAAAGAAAGGAGCAAACTCAAAACATATTTAGGTCGTCAGACAGAACTCCGGTATTACATTTTTGTCTGTGAAAATTGCTATTATCTCTGATGCGAATATAAATTATTTTAATTCTACTGCAGATATTATTTTAAATTGTAACGTTTAATTACAATGTCTGTCCGTTCTCGGTAAACTCAAAAACTACTGTATGGATTTTCAGGTAGTTTTCAACAATAGATAAAGAGAGATTCACGACTAATAATTATAAATGTAAAAGTTTGTTAGAATATAGGTGTAAGTGTGAATGTATCTTTGTTATTCTTTCACGCAAAAACGGCTAGACCGATTTAGTTGATATTTGATTTCGTATGTAGATATGTGATACCCTGGATTAACACATAGGATACTTTACATCCTAGTATTGCCCCGGGGACGGAAACTACGCGATTAAAACCGCGGGGAACGGCTAGTTTACACGTACGAAAGCCGTCAGACCGGGTCGAAATTTTTATATAAAAACCTATTGGGTGATCTATCGATTAGGAGTATACTTTGGGACTAGTGAAAATTCCAATCTGTATTCAGTACACCTGCGCTGGTTTATTTAACTTTGAAACTCAGTCTCGTTCATTTGACAGTCTTTTTGCACCGCTCTTTTCTCGTGTGTAAAATTTGTCTTTGAAATAGAATTTTAAAAAGTTGTACATGCAATTGAAGTAAAAAGATGATTAACATACTTTAACACTAATATTTTTCATAAAGAACATTGCTGCATGTAAACTACTTAAGATTTTTCTCCTCCCGTCACGGTATCATTTATTGTTGACATATTCTGTAACATTAAATTTGTTAATAAAATGTTATATTTGTCTATGATTGCAAAGCAGCCTTTATCGATGTTAAGGTTAAAAGTTATTTAAACGTTTGTCATAGCAACAGTAGTAAATTAACAAACTTAAAAGTATGCACAACATTCACATACAGAACACACTATTTATTAATTCAATAAAACTGTTAAGAATAAAAAACTTTATTTAGGTTTATTTAGTATCGTAAAATTCTTAACATAAAAATGAAAGACAATTGAGAATTGAAATTAAACATCGTATAATTAAAATCCACTAACTCTAAACTCCCTAACATATTGTTACACAGTGTTCCATTTGTAATTATGTTAGTATGGCAACGATTGTTATAAAGAAAACACTTTCATCACAACCCTAGAGCTTTAAGCGTCACGTATTATGACATAAAATGTTATCTTAAGTTTTTAAAGTCATTTAGTCACACGATGATTGCGAAATACTTCGAATGTCGCGTGAGGGAAGGGCATTAGACGCAAATGTCGTAGAACCCTTTGGTGTTATTTATCGGGGAGCAGTTGCTTCTGACTTCGATATAAATACACGTAATACAATAAATATTGTGTAAGCTTCTGGTGCGCGTTATGAAATATAGCAAGCAACTTTCTGAGAATTCATGGTACGGAATAAAGATGAAATATGAAATTTCAATAGTGAACACATTGAAACGGTAGAGAAAATGTAAGGAATACGGGTTAACTTATGTACGTTGTTCACATTTAACTTGAACGGTTTAATATTGGCAACGTTCGCGTGGAAATAGTTTACACTATAATTGAGAACACAAAGTTAGATGTTATGCAAACAATGCAAGTAACATTGTTTGATAGAACGTTCTAATTTATAATCAATCCATCCATAATTTTTAATTGTTGGGAAGCAATTTCCATTGCATTGATGATGCAAACTGCAGCGTATCTAATAGCAGAGATAAGAAAATCTAGGAATATGCTTGATTTGAAAAGAGTACCTACAAGTAGGTATAAAAAGAGGCTACAAAGCTCGAACCTTTGAGGTGTCACTTTTTAAATGCTGTTCATGTGAATTAGCTTTAAACAAATTAGAACGAAGATAAACGGTAATTAGTGAAATGGGTTAGATGCTTACGTTCAAATGTGCGTGAGTAATGCCATTACAGGTGAAGGGTAATTAAAAAGGGATAAATTTATTATTGGTAAGACAAGTAGAGCAGTTGCGGTGAACGATTATTTATCTACCATCATATTGATTTTTATTCCATTAATGTTTCATATTGATCGATTTTACATTGCATTCTCATATTTATATAAGAAGCCTTGTTGGTTACAAACGAACACATTCAACATTACAAAATAGCATATCACGAATTAGCGTTGAAATGTAAGTGTATTTAGAAAATTAATATACGATTTCTCCTTTGGTCTCGGGACTTCTTTACAGAATATTTTATTGTTAAGATGATGTAAATTTAACTATTGAACGTGTCAATAATATCCAGATTCTAGTTGTCATAGTTGGATGTACGTTGCGTATATATGTTTAATAAATTAAGCCATATTGCCAAGCTCATTCTGCACTAATAGCGTGTAAATTATTGAGCTACCACAAACATCAGGTACAGCACTAAACATGTCTGAAGCAGTATCGATTTACCATCAAGACTGACCAGTTTGTTTCATGATGCCGACCGAATACCCCACAATTATATCTAGATTATGGACACGTTTGTCATCAAAAAGCATATCACGTTTATCGATGCGTCTCAATTATTCATCGATTTGTCCAACGGCGTAGCTTACACAACATGCTATAGTTTTTCATTTTTTCAGTTGTTTTCTGTATTGCATAGGAGTTCTTATTATATCAGTCTTGTGCTGGTAGATGTTTAATTGATGTGTGCTTCGGTTTAGTAATACATACAGCTATGTACAATGTACATACTGGACACGATTCATGTTAATTGAAGTTTATTGCCGACTGCAGATATGTCAGATATGCATTTGTACTAATATATACTATATGTATTCATCAGTTATTTATAGCTAAATTTTTGCAATATTTTGAATCAAAATTATCGACTTTAATAGCGTTAATTAGTTCCTAGTTATGTATTTAAAGAGGTCGCCAGTTTGTAAGGGAAAACAAAACGACTCTTTAATAAACATGAATAATAAAAATAAACTTTTATACGCACTAGTTTGGATAACGGTCTCTCGTAAACGTTTACCCTACGAAGGTAATTGTTCACGGCGGGTCGAATGTTGCGTAATTTATGGCCTGACGGACACCGGTCAGCCTGATCAGGGTTAATACCTGTTGAGTTATGAGATGGATTATTACACTTTGACTTCTTGGCCTCAGTACTTAGTCGGCTATTGAGATTGAGTCGTGGTGTATAGCATGAGTTTGATTAATACATAATCTACTGAAAATATTTCCTTACTTTATTCGCCTAACAGTTCTAGTTTATATAGTTGTATTTGTCGACCGCTTGGTGCGGTGAAAACCCAACTGCCTACTGCGGGTTATTAAGCCTTCGATCCCGAACTGGAAAAATAAGTAACCTTCTAGAGTCTGGGTGCTGTTACGTATTAAATGTACCAGTATGTATTTGCAAAAGAGAAGAATGTATATGTCATTCATCCGCTCTCTAATTGCCATAACAATAGCTCAAATAAATAATAATATGGGACTAGATGGCGTCCTGAAGTAATAGTATCATTATTATTAATTCTTTGAGCCACGTAGCTGTTTATTAGATGTGATCGGTCATATAAAAGTGCTGTATGTAGACGTCCAAGCACGGGGCGTGGTTAGGGGCTGTCGTCTCGTCAAGCGCGCTATTTATCTTGCAGCCGTCAGCAAAACGAATGGTCCGGTAACGATATTTGCATTCCTTTAACGGTCTGCTAACTGAAAGTCTATCTCAAGTGCAATTTGTGCTGTCCGGAAGCACGAATATTTATGCAGAGTACCTTAAAGGACTGCTGTTTTAAATCTATTTAAAAAAAGAAAAGATTAATTATGAATGAAAATCTAATCTCTGACTTATTTAATACAAATAAAAGACTTAATTTTATACTTATATATTAAAATTGACGTTTATAAACTGAGACTATTCTTGAAGTTGAAATATTAGAGATAAGATTTAAACGTAATGATGAGACGATATTATAAAATTTTCATATATTTTCGTACCTAGTGGTTTTATCGTTGCAATCTTGAAAGTATAAAACTCATATCATGATACTCACTTTGGTATAGATCGTTGCAGTTTACATATAATACTACTCTTTATATATAACTCTTTGGCATACAGAAAAAAAAAACCTTAAAATACAGAAACGCAAATTATCTGGGTAAAACCGGGGTGAGTCTTATAGGAAGGTATATTCGAATATATTTTCATTTTAACAAAAACATGTACTAATTTCAACACATCTTTTTCCCATAAGCAGACACGGCGAAATACTAAAACAAATTTAATGAGTCTCAAGAAAGGAAGACAGTTTTCCCATTAATTAATTAAGTCAGTAATCTGAGCCTTCGATGTTTTCATTATTCTCCGTTTAGCAAGCTTCCCCTATTTAATATTATTCAATTTATTTGGTTACAGTTTAACCTTTATAACAGTAATTTATGAATTGTTATGGTTTGTTATCTTTACCTCTTTATTAGATAAATATTTATACCAATATAAAGATCAAGGAAAACTTTTAAAAGACGATTCTTTTACATAAAATTGATCTAAGGTAACTACTGAAAAAATATGTGTAATTATTATTATACTATGGGAAAATTTATCATTGTTAATTTTACTTTGTTTCATTATAATTAAATTAATATTTTACGTATTAAAATTTACTAATGCGGTAGACGTTATTTGTACACTAAACTAATAAATACAATGCTCGCAAGCCGCTACACCAAACGGATATGATTCACCCAATCCCTTAACATATTTTAATAAAACGCACCGTCTAAATTAATTAATTCTGCAACGTTGATTCCCGTACACTTATTACGACACGGTACCATTACAGCATAAAAGCTTCTGCCGACGAACTTTTTCCGTTTACACGAGGGTCATTATGGCATGATCTGGCTTGAACGGATAACTTATGGTGGGTCATGGAATCTGCATTTAAATAGAATCGAGGTTCATATCAGAGGGATTAGGGGAAGGCTCTGGCTTCGATCCGCGGACGGGAAATATGGCGCTCGGCCAACTAAGCTCCGGGTCTAATGTGGAAACTTTGTGTTTATGTGACACTACGCCACTTTTGTAGATACGTTTACATAAACGTATTATACCTTACACCTATACATATAGGTGACTATGTACGCTAACTAGCGGAGTTTAAGTTATAGAGCAAAAATAAATGTAAATTCAGGGCTTGTATTTAATGAAATATAAGGTAGTAAAATGTGTTTTAACTACATAGTATTAAGTACATGTATACTTAGATTACTTAAATTATGCAAGAAATATTTGGAAGTGAAATTTTCACAATATAAGCATGTTAATCCGGGGCGGGTCGCCTGTTTATTAATTCTTAAAGAAGAAAATATAGCTATTCAAAAAGTTATTTAAAAAAATAGTAAATTTAATACTACATCTCAGTTTTTAATCCTCACTACACAAGCCTGGAAAAACAAAGTAATAAGCTGAATTAAGTGGTTTTGTAGTTGCTTTCTTTGTAATTAAAACACTTTTTTCTTAACTATCTCATTATTTCCTTAGCTTTTCAATTTACTTCTGTAAATAAAAGTACTGCAGAACTTGCTAGCGTATTACCTAAGAATACTTGAAAGGTTTAATAGGAAGTGCAGCTCGAGGGAAATAAGCGTCTCGCGAAGGTCTAATAGATTCTGCGTCTTAAATTACAGTGATGTAATTGGCGTGGCATTGAAACAGGACTCGGGGTGTAGGTTACTAGGTGTCTAGACGATAGAATATCATAATAAACTTATATCAATTCATATTAAGGGTTTTCAAGGCAAACGTTATATAATTTATAATGGTCAACCAAGTTTTAAATAAATTATCATGATAAACGTATATCAATTCATATACTGCTTGAATTTCCATCAATAGTTACAGTGATTTTTCTTCTAGACTTCGGGAAGGTTTTGGTTTGTATTCAGACCCTGGGAGAATCATTGGTAGGCCGTTTGCTGTAAATTTTAAATAAATAAAAGAGTACTAAGAATATAAAAATGTTTGCTTTCTAAAATGTTTTGTGAAATTAATGATTCAAGGTTACGTCACATTACGGCACGTCTTTAAATAATAAAGGATATAACTTAAGACATATTTATAAAATAAATCAATTACGAATACAAATCCGGCACAGCATATAAATTATAATATATCAAATTATAATTTAAAAGCAAAGGCAAATATTATCGAGAAAATAAAGTCATAAAAGGTATTTTTTCATGTCACGTTACTCGGCTTTAGCTAAGTATAAAATATGGTTAGGAAGGCTACAGTAAAACAAGAGAAAACATTATAAACACGAACATATGAGGAAAACTCGCTTTATGACTCGAGAGAGCCGCACATGATCCCTCGGTAATAGAATGGCGAAAAAAATTACGTGTTGAATATAGCAAATATATTGTGTAAATAGCTGAATATTTGTCTAGTTTCATAGAGCTTAATATTATATCTATCTCCGTTTAAATATAACTTCTGAACTAGTTTATTAATAAAATCGTTTTAAATTTAATATTGCAAAACCACTTCATTTAAAAAGTACAATTTATAATAGTAAAAAATGCCCGCTGTACCAATGTAGACTTCTTTCAAAAAATACGTTTCAATATATATTCAGTTTCCTTTATTGCATTATCATATCAAAGGATTATCAAATCTTCAAGAGGATATGAACACTCGAATTCCATTAGGACAAAACATCAACCCCGTACAATTAGACCATGATAAATGGTTCGGGAAAAATCTCATCTAAATATTTAATCGAAAATTCCCCCACACACACACACAGCTAAATGCGTTTACGTGTGCATAGGGTACTATAGTTGGTGACTATTGCAAGACTCAGTAAGGCTCAAGGCTTATAATTATTCCCAAAAATACGATTCTACACTTTTATTGCAATATTAAAACTTGAGAAAATTCATATTTTTATATCTAAATTATGCAAAATCATGCGCTATGTTGCTTTTTTCGATTATTTGTTCGCCTTTTTCGGACATACGTATATAAATACCTGTATTTCTTTGGTGCAAAATTAATATAGGTAAGAGTTGATAAAAACAATGTAGCAATTCGAAGCACCCTCAAAAATACTAATTGCATAACATGTGTTCCCTTAAACCGCGTGTTGCACGTTTCGTGGGGACAAGTGCATTGCAGTGTTGGAATGCAGTCGCGAAGGGCGAACCCCGCTTCCCAATGCAAATAATAATTCTTGCCGACAAAATATTGCACTGTTAATACCGCTAAAATGCTCGTCGCAGCCCTTTTGTTATTTGGTTTTATTAGTTTCTGCGACCGCGAAAAGGGCGTTTTTTTGTTGTACCTTGATTGAGGGCAATATTACTGTATAGTAATAAAAGTTTTGTGTTTTTATTTGTTGAAGTTTTCGTTACTTGTTGTTTGCTTTCGAAAGCTTATTTAAACCAAAATCAGTTTCATGGATATATCTTTTATAAGCGGATGTATCACTTAGCTTTTTAGTTAGGTACCTACATAAGTACATGACATCGGATATATAACCTCAGCGCTGATTACAATTCAAATGAAAAAAAAACCTTTTATATGCGGTCGAATTGGGAAACCTCCTTTTTTTAAAGTCGGTTAAAACATGTTATTTTTTCGATTTGGTGGTAAGTCAAGTAATCACTTGAATAACAGAATTGGAATTAATAAATGCAATATTGCATAATTTTCTAATTTTATATCTAAGCGGGGTTTCCTGCAGCTAAATTGTAGCTTAAACTTCGCCTTCCTGACCTATTTAGTTATATATAGGCATTCGGTAGGTACAGTAAAGTTTACCATCTTCTTCAAATTTGCTCGAATGGAAAGAGATAGCAGTAACGATTTCGCGAGGAAATTGGACATCTTAAGGGTTTGTTTACATTGAAGGGCTCTTTCTTCCGTAGTGTTGTCACAAAATAGGCAACTGTTCAATATCCAATAAACTCCGATATTGTTTTCAATTATACGCATAAAAAGAAATCGATTTATTTTCTTTATAGTCTAATGTATTATCATTTAATTCTTGTATCCGATATTTTATACACTAATTGTCACTTAGCATATAATCATTTCATTTACATAATATGATTATTATTTTTAAAAGTAAAGACTTTTCCATTATAATGTTGTCAAGTATATATAGTACTTATAAGTATATAAGTGTTTCCTTTTCTGTGTTATTGAGTATTTTTGAAGACAAGAAAAGGAAGACAGATTTTAACGTAGACGCATGTATGCACAATTAAACATCATAATATTTAACACAGTTTCAGAAACTTTGTTCTTACTTAGAAGTAATTAAAGATCGCATGCCCGTCAATGCGAAATACCTCAGCCCTTAAGAAAACTGTATTTTGGAGGGTTATATTCCCGAATAGGTCGCGTGGCGCCCTTAAATCACTTATACAGAACAGAAACGGGTCTAAAGCAGTAAAGTTTTCTGCCTTTGCTCATCGGGGATTCGAGAATATCTGAATAACAGAATTTTTAACTCTGACCTAATTTGCTTTTGGTGACAAATTTTATAACGCTTATTTAGACTTATTTCGTTTTAATAATTGTGAGCAAGTAATTAGCTTATAATAATATATAAAATTAAAGTTATTGCATTTTTAGGTTCAAAGGCTTCTTTCTCATCAAAAGTGAAATATTTAATTTCTTGGCAAGAAAACTGATAAAATAATGATACCAAAGTTTCTTTCCAATAGACACACAGACTTAAGAAATGGAATAATGAATTTAATTCTTATTACACCAAATATATATTAGCTCAATATTAGGAAGTTGCATGATAAGGCTATTTTATTGATAAGTGATTTCTATTTGTACTCGTATAATAATATAGGTTAAAAAATTATAATCATTGTCCGTAGGTGGACGCTCACGTATATTTAAAAGACTTCAAAGAAATAGAAATACCCTTAAATGCAGTTTTGTTTGATCTTCCTGTAACGATTCTTGTTGCAAAATTTGTAAGAAACTTAACAAAGGAACGGAAGTAAATTTGAGAAGTTAGTGCAACAGTGTAAAGTTCTTCGAAGATACGTGATTTTTCAGAAACAGTAGCTTTCAATACAAACTATTAGATGCTTCTAGCTGGACTGCATTTTATTTTGTGTATACTGATGTCCAAAACTTAATTTGTACATACAAAAGCATAAATTGATTTAAAAAATCTTTGTCTTATATATTATATATATAACCCGCTTTCCGTTGTCACGACATAACATGAAAACGGCTTGACCGATTCGGCTGATTTTTTTTGTATTTGTTATTATTAGGAGAAGGTTCTTGTTTAAGAAAAGATCAGCATTTCACTTTTTTGATATATCATGATTATAGGGCGATACGAAGTTCGCTGGGTCAGCTAGTTGGTTAATAAAGCGAAATATATTTAAACTTGTGTTATATTAATAGTAATATCAGCTTGCATAAATATGTACTAAAATACTAATGTTTTATATTCCCAAACTCATATGTTGTCAGTGTATTATATTCTTAAAATCAATCGTTAGAAAAGATTATATTCAAATATCTTCAAATTGAGTTACTCGATTGTTTTTAAATAACTTCTGATTGATTGCTTTCTCTTTTGGGGTCTTTATTTAATATAGGTATGCAATGTGGAAATTGCTTCTCTTTATCATTACAAACGGCAAACAAAGTTTGTATCTAATTTTGTAAGTGGATTCGTTCTAGGGAATATTTATTGCTGGTAGTTTTGTAAGTAATTGGGTTACTTGCTGTAGGGACACTCCAAGCCAATTTGTCAAAATCGCTGCCCGAGTTTGTCTGAGAAGTTAACTTTGTTTAACATCATTGACTGTATATATTCGTACGCTGTATCGGCTCTCGTTTAACTTAAGGCTTATTTGTACTTTCCGCTAAATAACAATCTTACTTTTTATTAATTTATTAAATACATCGAACACTGTTCCAACAGATTAACAAAATTACCTCAAGTGTAAGGGATGAGTTTGAAAATGAAAATATTTTATAATGACTAGTCCTAGACGTTCAAAAAAGTGTGGTCAGAGTGTTATACAACAAGTAGATTGGGATTCACCCTCAACAGAAACGGGTACAGTCAAAAGAAGATCTTCATGTCCAGAAAATACTACGAAAACTTCATACAAAGTGCACGAAGCTTTAAATAAAACTCGAACGTTTTCTGATACATGCAGTGATACTTTAGGTACTTTTAACGAAGACGACAAGACTGACTCCCTTGTAGAAATTGAACAAAGAATATCTTGTATCATAAATGAAAATAGAACATCTCAAAGTACATCTGAAAGTGATATTGATATTTTTATAGACGATTTATTAGATGATATACCCGATCCTTATCTATCAGATAGACAACATGGCACCACCAATATCAACAGTAGCAACGATTGTATTAATTCGGAAAAGACTGATCCAGCAAGTGGTACATTCCAATCCCCCAATGAACGTATATCAATTATTAAAAAAGTTAAAGATCGAAAGATTAGACCTCCAATATCTATTATAAAGATAAATACGTCTACAGGTGGCCAAAAAAAATCCATTGGGGTGGTAAAAGATAATGTTAAATCTGAAGTAAAATCAAGTGTTCTTCCCATTTTCAAAAGTACAGTACAAAGTAGTAATTTAAACTTAAATAAAGACAAACAAAAACACACCGCTATCTCAAAATTAAAATTCCCTTTTTCCCCATCTAAAGCAATGGATAAACCAAAAATACATTTTTTACAAGAAAAAAACAACACCAAAGAGGATAAAGCTTCATCTCTACTTGCATCACCCGTGCGAAGAACAATATCAAATGAATATGTTCGCCTTAAATTTGCTAATGATACTGTTGTAAGGAGAACCATCGACGGAAAATCTATCCCGAAGATAACGCCCAAACTACAATCAATAATTCCGGAGAGTCCGGTGGACAGTGAGGATCCATTTTTAAATTTGAGCCCCAATAAGAAATATACGGTAACTGTCAATAACAAAGTGAGGTGCGATAAAGACAATTATGTAGTCTTTGATCCCAAGACTGGCTTTGGTAACAATCAAACTCAAAAGTTATCTAAAATACCCTCTAAAACTAACGCCCAAGAAAAGACTAAAATTCCATTTAGATCCCCTGGTGGTGAAAGTTCGTCAAGTGCGTCCAAATCAGTGAGTGTAAGTGATTCAGATAGTGGTATCCTATCTCCTAGCTCACCAAACGACTCCAAGAAATCTACACACTATGTTAATGCGGCCCTTTTTAGTGAAACTGTCAAGAAAAGTGCTGCAGATTTGGACATTACCATTGTGGATCCTGTGGTGGCGAAAAAAGCAACTGACCAAATTAAGGTAAGTCCATTCGTTTATTAAAATGCCTGCGATAGGCAGTTGTCAGCTTTTTTCCGATACTCAATGCCAAAATCAAAGAATCGTTGTTTTATTGTTCGGTATTAAATTAAAATAGTTCTTAACTTAAGTGATTTTATATATACCAATAAATTTTAAAAATAATTAATTATCTCACTACTTGAGTGTCTTTTGCTATAGGTTAATATACTGTACTTAGCGAAAATAGTTTGATTTTTTATCTTTACTACTACCGCCATCTATTATCGAGTAGCAAGAACGCGTAAGTTAAAAACATTTTTTTTTTAATTTTTCAAACAATCATATACCAAATTAAACATAACGCATACAAACTACGATTTATTAAAAAAATACTATCATAATATTTAATAAAAGACAGCTGGGTAATAACCCTAACTATAATAACCTAAATCAAAACGAAGTACAGCTAACATCCGCTAGATGGCGCAGTTTACAAATAACTTCGTTTCCTCCCCGTCATTAAACTCTTCACGAGATATATATTACTCGACACAGCCATATTATTCGGAAGCAATCGTGCAGTTAATATCCAAATGGGTCCATTTAGTGAGAATATAAATGGTAGCCGCGCGTGTTATGGAATCGCCTTTGTAATGATTGTTTTATACGTGTAGTCAGGGTAGACAAATACCCACTTACCACAAACAGCGCTAATAAAAGTTTAACGTTTTGCTTCGTATAAATAATGAATTGCACAGAAGAATGAATTTACTTTTATATTTGTATATGCTTCAAAATTAATCAATAATCTTAAAATTAATGAATATATTATGTATATATAGAGTATGTGTTATATGCACAGAAATTTCAGGTTCATTAATTATTTAATTATGTTTAAATCACCTAATTGTTGATTAAGTGATAGGTTAGCTGTATGCCTGTATAATGTTCCATCATAAGAATTCATTGAATTATCTATGTATTTATGGCTTAATACATAATTGTGAAGCAAATCACATACCCAGCAGACAGGCATTGAGAATCTGATGCCTGATTACTTAGGACTTGTGGTGAATGCGTGATCGCGTCTATAGGAGGTATTAAGTACCTAAACCTAAATCGTTTAGATAATAGTATAGATGAGACAATTGGGAAATTATAAGAAATCTAAGTAAATGAATATTTCATCAGCTTCTTTAATCAATATTTAAATGAGTGTAGCTATTTCGGAGAGAAGTCGTTTTTGTATTTTAACTTTGTTAGTTTCGAAAAACTAACAAACTTAAGACAAAAATGGCCTTGTATATTTCAAAATTGTTATTATATGCACGTAATTCTTATAGGAGATTCGCTTGATCGCCCTAAAAAGTTGCAATTGCCCTAAACAGCTGGCTATTGAGTACTAAAATTTGTAGTCAGAAAGCGGTAAAAGCGAGGTTTTGCGGGAAGCCACGGTAATAAGTGTAAGCGCGGAATACAAACACTTCGAAAGCCGTGGACTAAGAGCTCGAGCCTCGAGAGCCCTCCTCGTAAACGGGTATGCTCTTTTATCCACTCTTCAAACTGTTTCACTGTGTTTTTATCTTTGAAAACGACCAAACCGCCGAACGTTTTCTCCATCAACATTGTTCGCAACTCTTTGAATTCTGTTTTAATTGCTCTCGTTGGTGCTCGTGCCTTAATGTAATGAGACAATTTTAAGCTCATAATTAGAAATATAAATACGGCATGTTGTGGTAAAGCAAAGGGAGGTCAAGGTAGGGATTGAAAAGTTAAAATAAAGTTTTATGCATATAAATATTAAAATATTTAGGCGATAGTTTAGATATATTATGTTCACAATTTTTATTCTAAAGTATTTTCCTACTTATTGTTATTTGAAATTTAGTGCTAAAAATTAGAAAAGAGGAAAGGGATATGTATAGGAATTTTATCCTTTAGCAAATAGATAATTATAAAAGGTTTATATAATTATACTTTATATCTAACTATAAGACTATAACATTTTACACGGGTTAGCGTAGAATGTAAATAAAAACATTATTTGTCTTGAGCTTAACAAATTAAGATTTTAAACTAATAACTCTGAAACAAAAGACTTGTTCCGTTTGAAACATAGAATAACATTAAGAAATTTCGAGAAAATTCAAAATAAAAATAGCGTTAGACGGACATTTTCTTGGAAAGTCGTTTGGAAGTGAAATCAAAGGGAGCCCGCAGGCGTCGACGTCGGCACGCCGATCACGTGCGGGGCCCTAACCTAATTACTTGTAGACTTGTTGCCCGAGAGACATGGA
>DWAJ01003819.1:0-14032 GCA_018238005.1 Eurema mandarina
GGGAGACGAGCTAGACGCACTCCTGATGGTAAAAGTAACGCCAGCCCATAGCCAATGCAGTGCTACCCGGAACTTTGCTATAAAGCCCAACTCCGGGCAGGGGTGCACTACACGACGCTCCCCACTAGATCTAGCAGCTACAAAGTTTTCGCTGTTGTTGAATTAGACTTGGTGAAACACCGTTGGGTTCAGACTTCAGTCGTTTAGTGTTTGACATGTCTTTAATAGCAACTGGTATACGTGACTATTTTTAACAATAACATATGATAAACTTCCGACCCGCCCCGGCTTCGCTTGCATATATTATGCACTAGCTGTTGCCCGCGACTCCGCCCGCGTGGATTTTCATACAAACTTTCATCCCCTATTTTATTCCCTTGAGGGTAGAATTGATCAAAATCCTATCTTAGCGGATGTCTACGTCATAACATCTACCTGCATGGGAAATTTCAGCCCGATCCGTCCAGTGGTTTGGGCTGTGCGTTGATAGATCACTACGTCAGTCAGTCACCTTTGAATAATATATATTTAGATGTATTATACATATAGACCTTCCTCTTGAATCACTCTATGTATTAAAAACACCGCATGAGAATCGGTTGCGTTTTAAAGATTTAACCATACATAGGGATATAGGGAAAGAAAAAGCGACTTTGTTTTATACTGTGTCATTACCACACACTAGTAAAATCTATAAAATTTAAAACATCTACGACTAATACTGTGTACCATTATACCGGATCTGACTATTTACTTGAACTGTTCAAAATGCTACAGGTTAAAATGTAAAATTCAGTTACAAGTATTAGAAAAGTTTAAAATAATTTACTCGTCTAAGGATACGTTTTAAAGGTTCGGTTTAAAAATACTTTTTCTATGTCTTCTTCTTCTTTTTGACTTTTTATTCTTTAAAGGTTGTTTAACTATATGAGGAGTTAAGCTGAAATTTATAAAGCTTAGACTTGCCTTATGAGGTAAGCATTGAAATTTATAGTCAGTATCCTAACCTCATGCTGTGCAAATGGTTGGCAAATTCTAAGTCACCAATATCATTAACTAAAAGACTAACGTGCTAAATTAATTAATTAATTAAATTAACTAGTATTTAAATAAGGAATTCAAGAGTAAGTTTGACAAAAGCAAAGTCTAAGCAAAGCCTAAGTTCGCTTAATAAACTTCAGCCTTAGTGTGTGAAAATTAAAAGTCATTCTGAATGCCACACTTTATTTGGCAACCGTATTCGAAGAATAACGAGTTCTCGATGATATCGATGACATTATCGCAAACAGACTAATCCTTTGCATTTTTCTTAATCCAGTCAATGAAGTATGACACTCTGGTGTACACGTCGGGGTAACCTCGCCCGCATGGCACGTTGTATGACACGATTCCAACTAGCTTGGTGTCCTTTACCAAGGGGCCGCCGGAATCACCCTACAAAATAAACACATCTATAGGTACTCATATTTATATAAATGAAACGTTTTCCGTTGTCACGATATAACATCATAACATGAACACGGCTTGACCTATTTGGCTAAATTTTTGTCGTATTTGTTATTATTAGGAGAAGGTTCTTATGTAAGAAAAGATTAGCATTTCACTTTTTTGATATATCATGATTATAGGGCGATACGAAGTTCGCCGTGTCAGTTAGTACCTTATAAATATATCCAATAATAACAAAATATTAGCAATATGTTACCAGGACTACCATCTTAATATCCTTAATCGAAATGGTAAGCAAATTCAAAGCTAACTGATCTGAAAATAACAAATGTAGAGATGTTATAGATTGATGTCCCATGTTCTTGTTTTGTTTTGAAGTAATAAATTCGTTAGTAGTATAGTTTTAAGATTCTGAAAACCTTAACGACGCATCCACACCTTTTTCACTTGCAGAAATATTCATGCAAACTATTTTATTAACCTTTACTTAAAGAGATTATATTCCGTTTAACCTTTTATATTGCAGTAGGAACTACGTGAGTCAAACTTGGAGAGAGGCCGAAAATAACGTTATAGAATTTTGGACCCTCGTATTTAGACTTAAACAAATTTAGTAAGACTTATGGATCAGGTTATTTTAACATAGCTGTGTTCAATTACAGAGGTGAGAGTTTTAAAAAATATTCAACAACAAGCCAGTACAAATAAAAAGGGTTTAAGAGTTGCATTTTTCTTTCTCAGAGGAACTCTGTAAAAATAAATAATACTTACTTGACAGAAGCCCTCTCCGCGTTTATTTAAGGCACACATATTTCTCTCGTTGTATACAGCGCCTCGAACAGGTTTTAATTTGTTGGTGCAATCGGCTGGAGCTAACACCGTAACATTCAATTGTTGTAAATCGTTGGGCGCTTCTTCATAATTCTAGAACAATATTTCAAGTCAATTATAATTTCGGCATATCTCCCACCGGATGGTACGACTTAAACAAATCCAGCGTTAAGGGAATATGATTAGAATGAAGGCCTATTTCCCCTTTCTCATCTCTCTTTATTCCTTTTTAGGCAACGCATTTAAAACTGTGAAATTTTGACTAAAAACATTCTATTAATATTAAAAAAACAGAGATACAGTGAGAGCACTTTTATTATACAATGGGCATTATTAAAACACTTCTACTTGCATTTTCTACTTCCATTGTAAACGCGAAAGTTTGTGAGGGTATATGAAAGTATGTTAACTCTTTCACGCAACTACACATACCTACTGATGTGGCTGTAGTTTGGCATACAGATAGATCAGACTTTACGCTATAACGGATTTTGGGCAAAACCGCGAGACGGGGGTAGGTCTCTTTCGCAGGAGACCGACTGGGTGGGTACCCCCACAGTGCCAGACATTCTACCGCCTGAACAGTGATGTGCAAATGTCACTGTGCTCCGGTCTGAAGGGCACTGTAGCCAGCGTAATTACTGGGCTAATGAGTCTTAACATCTGACGACTCAAAGTGGGGAGCGTCGGTGTAGTGCACCCCTGCCCGGAGTTGGGCTTTATAGCAAAGTTCCGGGTAGCACTGCATTGGCTATTGATTGGCTATGGGCTGGCGTTACTCTTACCATCAGGAGTGCGTCCAGCTCGTCTCCCCTATTCATAGTATAAAAAAAAAATATATAAAAAAAATAATATTATTTAAAGGTGCTACCTAAAACTTTTAGTTTGATGCCTTCGTAATGATTATCTCAGCTAAACATTTTTAAGGTTTGAGGCAAACATTATAATTAGGCATAGGTTACATACGAGTTGCCCAGGACAGATTAAGTAAAGTCTACATAAAGCTATATTGAAAACTCATTGATTAATAACGGTTTACTGGTTGAAGTGCTACTACGTGTCATAATGAATCGGCCAAATACTTGCACAAAGGGTTCTGTGAAATTAGGTATAGGAATAGTACGTAGTTTTATTTGTTTCTACATCTATTACTCAATTTGTTATGAGCCTGTTTCCCCTTATAAAGAGCGAGTCAAAGCCGTTACTTTGCGAGTCCAACTCGCACTTGACCTATTATTTAAAGCTCTTAATAAATAAACACATGTAATAATTAAAATGTTGTGACGTGTACTGTTAAATTCCACCTCCAAAGGTATAGTATAAAAGTTTATCGTTGAAGGAATTTTATAGTACCTAAGATCAAAGTAGCCACAAGAATTCTTGCGTCCAGCTCGACTTGGATACAAAATATTTTATAAGCCTTTGAACTATGAGGAAGCAGCTGTGATACTTTAAGCTTAAGTAAGATTTAATCATTACTTAAGAACTTCTTAAACTTTAAGGCTTACATATATGCTAGCGAAGCCGGGGCGGGTCGCTAGTATGACTATAGCTATATCTTAAATTTAAAAAATAATAATAATAAATCATTTATTTGCATATAAACATGAGTATAATATGTAGGTGTTATTTACATTGAATCGAGAGCAGGCTTAAGAAAAACGTTTTGCAGTGCACCCTATTGACTTTATACTAATTGAATATCAATAAATGTTACAAGTAAATAAATCTCAGCCACTTTTGGCGGGCATCCAACGTAATTAGGTATGGAACCAACTTGTTTGAACCGACGCGACGTTTCGTTGTAAACTTTAAAAGCTTGATAAATCTGAACATATTACGTTTTGTAACTCCCGAATTTATCGTGTTTGCGCTTTGTATTGGTTAAATGTTGGACATTCGATTTTTTATTATTTAACATAGATACGTTAGAATTTTGTGATGTTGACATTTTGTTTGTCAATACCTTTATGTATTCAATTCAAAATAGTTGTCACATCTTTTTAAGCAATTTTTAAATAATCTTTATTAAAGTCAATTCTACAACTTCAGCCAAAACCATTCAGTAGGTTATGGGTGAATGAGGAACAAACATACTTCCTTAAAAACTTTCGCGGTAAATTAATAATTAAAAAGTCATTAGAGGATAATAATTAACACGATATCCATAATAGATATATTACGTTTAATCCACATCTGCGTAGCGTAATGACTGAATGTTACCACCTTAAAATTAATTAATTATACAGGCTTGCCAACTTTCCAGCCAGTGTCTTGGGAGCTGTCAAATAAAAGCGCCTTAGGAAGCCGTTTTACAATTCAAAATCGGGTTGGAATAATCGATGTGAAAGGATTTGATTTAAATAATTGTTTATTTGAATATTTAATCTATACTTCGAAATATTTTGTAAGCTATTGAAAAATATTTTTTGTGCATATTTTGTAAGACTCGATAGGTATAACAATGAAGTTCTTAGTTTAAATTACGCGCCAAATGGATTTCACTACAAAATACAGATAATATAATAATTATAATGATACAATTATAATTATAATATTATTATGATGTGAGCTTTCCTATCTTTTAATTTGGTTCAAACTGCACACGGTGTGCACTTTGAATTTAAAATCGGTTCATTAGTTTAGGAGTCCGGAGTCCATCGCGGTCGATCGATTTGAATAATTAATTGAACATTTTATTTAATTGGTATAAAAAATATCTTAGGCGTTGTTTCACTTCGTTACTCGTAATGTTAATAATTATTTTTGTGACTTAAGTATAAAAATTGAACATTTTCAAGCTCTACATCTTTTCTCTAGAACTCAAAAACATATCTTTGACTAGCTGTTGCCCGCGACTCCGTCCGCGTGGATTTTCATATAAACTTTGGCCCCCTCTTCCCTCCCTTATAATCATTTGTTCCTAGATGTTTTCATACAAATGTTTTCCCGCTTTCTCCCGTTCCCTTGGGAATTTTGCAAAATCCTGTTGCAACTAACCTTTAAGTTTACTAAGGTACCTGCATGCCAAATTTCAAGCGTCTAACTTAAGCGGTTTAGATTTTTCATACAAAAGGTTTTTCGTGCTAATTCCCGTTCCCGCGGGAATTTCGGGAATTCCTTTCTTAGCGGATGCCTACGTCATAACATCTACCTGCACTGCAAATTTCAGCCCGATCCGTCCAGTGGTTTGGGCTGTGCGTTGATAGATCACAATGTCAGTCACCTTTGAATTATATAGATATAGATAGTTAAGGCAGCGTTCGTAACAAAGCTTTCATTAAACCGTTTTTTCTCCGACTCACTTTGCAAAACGAACTACCACGGAAAAGACTTTATTTTTCGACTTTTTATATAAACTATGACAGCAATAATGTGGCTTTCTATAGGTGAATTAATTTTTATAATCAGTTCAGTAGATCCCGAGATTAACCCTTACAATTTAACAAACTTTACCTATTTATAATATTAATATAGACTGGCATAGATAATCTAGAATCGGTTTTACACACTGCTATAGTATAATAGCAATGTGTGCTTACATAAATATAAATATTTAAGTTCTTTTAAGAAAATATTGTTAATATGTCCTTAAAATATCAAAGAATATTAGTATCATGTTATTCTTCCATATAATTAACATCATAAGCTGTACAAGGCAGTTTCAAGGGATTCAGCGTATGTAATCCTACTTGGAATATAGCTGAAACAGGACTAGCCCTTACGTCATTACTTTAGGAAGGTTGAAACCTTTAAATAATAAACACGTTAATTTAGACTGACATCTTAGCTATTCTCATGTTACGCCTTTCTCGTTTGATAAATATCATTATTTATTAATAACTAGCCGTTGCCCGCGACTCCGTCCGCGTTTACTTTCATAAAAAAATAATTCCCCTGGAAACTGGATAAAAAGTTTCCTATGTCCTTCTCCTGGTTCTAAACTACATCCCCACCAATTTTCAGCCAAATCAGTTGAGCCATTATTGAGTTATAAATGGTGTAACTAACACGACTTTCTTTTATATATATAGATAATAATATGATAATAATAATAATTTATTTTCATAATAAGGTGATTTACAAAATATTTTACCCAGTCTCCCAAGATAGTAAAGACTGTTTTTCAGTAGCCTGTTGAGCAACAAAGGTGTAACATATTGTTATAGGTGGGACATCGTTGTCTTGAGATGGTTTATGGTTGGTTATTTTGAAATTATTTGTATTAAACTAGATGACCCGACGCCACTTCGTTCACGCTGTACATAGGTACAGCCTATCCTCAGTTTAGATTTTTTCATACAAATGTGTTTTCCCGATAGCTCCTGTTCCCGTAGGAATTTTGCAATATCCTGTTGCAAAATTCCCACGGGCATGCCTTATTTTAAGCGTGTAACCTAAGCGGTTTAGATTTTTCATACAAAAAGATTTTTCCGCTAATTCCCGTTCTCGTGGGAATTTCGGGAATTCCCTTCTTAGTGCACCTCTACTGTACGTAAGCTACGTCCCTTCCAAATTTCAAGTGCCTACGTTTCGCCGTTTAGTCTGTGCGTTGATATGTCAGTCAGTCAGTCAGTGTGTTTCTCCTTTTATATATATAGAAGATAGATTAAACGTTATGAGCCAAAGTTAATGTGTTAACAAAAATAATTAAGTATGTTCGATTACATTTATTATTGTTTTGTTGTTAGTGGGTAAGTAGGAAGGTAAGCAAATACCCCGAAGCATTCTTAATGCATATCAGTAGACCCGTTAGAAGGCACGAATAAAGAACTCTTTACAGGGTATAACAGCAAAGATATTATATAATAGATATCTTATACCCATACAAATCAACCAAAAAAAGTGTTCCGCACAGCAGCGGCAGCACACATATATACAAATCAAAACGATAGAAAGAGATAAATGATAAAACCAACAAGAAGAAAAGAGATGGTTAGTTTTGTCAGTTGCACGTGAATGCACCGGCAACCAATCACCTAAAAGCAAGACGTCATAATGAGGATGCGTTATCTTTATTTTAATATTAATTATTTATTATAATATATTATAACTTTAATATAAAAAATTATTAAATTTTTGCGCTTATAACATATATATTTAATATTATATCATTGGTATACAGCAATATAAACATTTTTTGAACTGTCAATAACATTATCTTATATAAAGCTCCCACACAATCTTAGCCTGGGGAATATTACAAAACTAAAATATATTCACTCGCACAAAACATCGAATTTAATAGTTTGAAGACCGTTTACCCTTCGGCGATTGTAACAAGCTTAATTAACTTTTCGCCAAACATTGTTCCTTAGTTTATATTATAATAGAAAATTTCTCCAAACATTGCGGGAAATTTCACAATCATCTTCGTTTCTACTTATATTATAAATATATAAAACAAAGACGGGTTTATTACAACACTTATAACTCGAGATCGGCCAGACCAATTTCCATGGGTTATATTTCTACTAAGACTATACTAACGGTTTTATAATATTATGAAACGCAATCGAAAACCGTTATCTAAATGTTTCGTGAGTCCTTAATTTGGCTTACGAACTGATCCATAACGATTCGTTAGGTATATTATATAGCTATTAATTTTTTAATTATTTATTTAAAGTTGTCCACAATCATTATAGATTAAAAAATATAAAGGAGTAGTATCTAAATATAACATGATAATAGGCGTACAGAAACGAGGGGGTATCAAGTATTGATAAAAGCACTCTAGTTTTTTCGTTACTTATTCTTAATTAATTTACATGGCAACACTATAAACTTTCAGAGACGTAAACCTTGAAAACAAACATCTGGGCAAAGCTAGTTTATTTAACTTCATTTGATAACAAAAACACGGTTTCTTTTTAGCATAACATATTAACCATACATTAACATGATTATCTTTTTACTAAGAAATATTTTTTTCACGTGAAAGATCACGTTAGGAGTTCCTTGGTCTTCAGGGATTCTGAAGAAAAGAGCACAAAATTCTACTATGATTAAATTGAGATTTCTCGTTAGTGAAAATTCTAGAAAGGCTTTCGTGTTTTTGTAAAGGTGGCGAAAGTTTTTGCCTTTCAATTTGATTAATTTTCTTTTTGACGAATTTAAAGTGTAAAACAAAAAATAATTTAATAATTTAAGTTGATCGCTTTCGAGTTTTGAGTCCAGATAAAATGTAATAAATTCTATAAGTAAATAAAAATCTCCTTCCAAAAACGGAAGTAATTTTTTACATGGTACCAAAGTTATCGTCCAGCGATAGTAACATGAAACTTTCATGCGCATTTGTTATAGGCATTATTATGTTTGTTGCGGAAATGTAAAGGTCTAACTTGGAAAATTCAGTAACACATTTATTCACATAAACAAATTCATTATGAATCCCTATAATATAACAATTTTCTATTCATAACCCGATACGCATGCATCATACCTACTGCACAAATATGATCATTTTTAACCGACTTCAAAAAAAGCAGGAGGTTTGTCAATGTGTGTCACTGTATGCTTTTTGTATGTTCGAGAATAACTTCGTCATTTTAGGTCGTGATGTTACTTTTTTGTTAAATCATGTATTGCGACTAACATAATTACGTACTACATGACATATGAACAAAACTAATGCATCCTCTTTGATTGTCAGACTTCTTGAAAGAACCTACATGCTGGGCGCTCGTCTCTCCCGACTGGTCCAGTTGCGTCGACGAGTTACAATACGCAGTTCGAGAAATCACCGAGAGAGCTCATCACGTCACTTACTTCAATAAGAACAGTAATCTGTGCTGGTAAGTCGTTTTATACATTTATTTATTTTAAAACATTAGAAAGTAGTACCTTATAATATGATTCGATACATAACTGGCGACCTTTTTAAATAATGATTCTTCCAGGCTAACATATTGTAAGGAGGATAATAACAAAAAGTAAACCAGACGGCGATATGCAAGTGATAACATAAAATGGTACACACATAAATAGATACGGACAACATACATACATACATACATAATATCTATTGTTTAATTTTAAATTCTTTGAAGTTGATTTAATTATCGTTGTTAATGAATCAAGAAAATTTACAAATGTGCTAATAATATTTATATATATAAATGGTGGGCCTCTGTTACCTATAGAATAAGTAATTTATATTTTGTGATGAATTATATGTAGGTATATTACTAGTAACAGCTAGCTGTTGCCCGCGACTCCGCCCGCGTTTACTTTAATAAAAAAATTATTCTCCTGGAAACTGGATAAAAAGTATCCTATGTCCTTTTCCTGGTTCTAAACTACATCCCCAAATTTTTAGCCAAATCAGTGGAGTCGTTATCGAGTTATAAATGGTGTAACTAAAACGACTTTCCTTTATATATAGATTAAAAAAAAGTGTCCATCGAATTACAGTCAAAACTACAAATACTGCGCCCTGAATGAACAGTTCTTTAAAAGTCATTTTTTTATTTGGCATAATTATGGCATATTTCAGTTTAATAAAAAAATATTAGCTTCTTCGACAAACAATAAAAATGGATGAAGTTAATTCAATTAATTACCTCCGCTCTGATTGGCTATCTGAGAAATATTAGATATTTCCTTTCCAATAAACTATGTTGTATTATGGTGTAGTTCCGATTACTGGCTATATTTGTTTTGTTTTCCTTTATATACTGACTAGCTGTTGCCCGCGACTCCGTCCGCGTGGACTTTCATATAAACTTTGAAACCCTCCTCTTATAAAGTTTTCATTATTTTTTAGATGTATTCTGCTATTACGCAGTTGCCTGCCAAAATAAAAAAAAACAATACTAGTTCCAGTTTCATACAAAAACAAATGTCGTTGTGTGAATTTTTACAGTAACATTTGAACACGTTTCAAAAAGATTTTATACCGCATTTAATTGGACTTTGAATAACGAAAAGCGCTATTCGACATTTCTATTGTAAAAAGTAAATGTTTTTGTTCACAAGTTTTGTAGACAGTAACTATAAATTTCAAATTTAATGGAAGCGTTTTACGATCGTACCTACTACAATAATTTAGGTATCTCAAGGCATGAAAACATATATAGTGTGAACCAATGATATTATATAATAGACTAGCTGTTGCCCGCGACTCCGTCCGCGTTTACTTTCATAAAAAATTTATTCCCCTGGAAACTGGATAAAAAGTAACCTTTGTCCTTAGCATTAAGCAAAATGAAATAGTCACAGAGAGAATGTGTTGGGAAAATGCGATTCTTTCATTACCAGCTTAAAGTGCCTAGTTTTTCTTTGTATAGAAAGGTATTGTTGTTAGCTCATTTTAGCAAGAGTTTTTTTAGCATTTAAACTGATACATACAATTTTTTTTTTTCAATTTATTTCGATTCGAAGCTCTACAAGCATAAAACGTTAAAAGTTTCATTAAATAGGAGTTGTAACAAGCAACAACTATTTTTATGTTTAGTATTTTAAGATGATTAATCCATACGAAAACTTGTTATGAAGTATACCTGTAGTAGAATTAAGGTTTTCAAACGTAATGTAAAGCTTTACTAACTTTTGATGTCCACACTTTTATAACACCATTATGGTTCAAAAGCGTTACTTCATATATTCAATAATGCTACTTTAATAAAGATACTTTTAAACTGCAACAACAAATATAAGCAATGTTCGACGACCGCTTGGCGCAGTGGTAGCACAACTGCTTTCTGCGCGAAGGGTCGTGGGTTCGATCCCCACACCGGAAAAATATATTTGTAATTTACATTTGTATTTTTCCGGGGTCTGGGGTGTTGCTATGTATTGTACGTATGTATTTACAAATAGAAGATAACACAAGCTTTCTGCTCAACTTGGAACTAGATGGCGCTGTGTATAAATGTCCTGGAAATATTTATTAATTTATTTATATCCTTGTTGCAGTGCACGCGACGACTTCGTGTCCTGCGTAGCGCACGCCGGCAGATCCTGTTCATCATCAGCGGGGAGCCTCCTCCGGCGCATGGCCTGGGTGCTGGCTCAGGATGTAGCTGCCTGCTCGCAACAACCACGAGCTCACTGTTCAGCTCAAGGGTTGTTCAGTGCGCCGATATTGACATTCTTATCGAGCATTCTGATCTACCCTCCTAACTGAATCTAACTAATTACAAGTATCGTATAAGAAATCTTTAATGAGTTGTTTATGTGATATAACAGTTTATTAAATTTGTTAATAATACATAGTTTAAAACATAGAAACTTTTGAACGCCTGTCTGTATATATCTATGTGTGCTTAGGTCTCTAACTACGCAATGGTTTTGTTTTTTTATTTATATATTAACACTTCGTTACATCACGACATTGTACATTAAATTACGTTTCGATTTACTATAAGTAATTGGCGTCCTTATCACTAAAAAATGATCTTTTACAGCAAGCATATAATGAGGAAAAACAGAACAAAAAATTAAATAAGACGGGCATAATATGCAATAATGCAAGTGGTACTATAACATAATATTGTATTTAATATAAACTGTGTGGGTTTTTAATAGATACCTAGTGATTTCACGGAAAGATTCGTCTTCAATCTTCCTTACTGAGTAACATCCTTTGACGAAATGTTCCAGACAGAAGCGTTGCATATTTTGTTATTTCAATACAGTGGAGTTTTAGTCGGTAAAAGACCGACATAATCTCCCTCCTTCTAGGTCCGTAGGAATCTTATGAGGATTGTACATCTATAAAAAGGGGATGTATCCAAGTATGGGATATTTAGTCGGAGGAATTTTTGTATGTGTTATCTATACTAATATAATACTACTACTAATATAAAGCTCAAGGGTTTGTTTGTTTGTTTGAACGCGCTAATCTCAGGAAATACTGGTTGGAATTGAAAAATTATTTTTTTATTAAATAGACAATTTATCGAGAAAGGCTTTAGGCAACATAAAATTGCGCTACGACTAATGGGAGCGAAGAAATAATGGAAAAATAAATCGACGGGGACGAAGTCGCGAGCAACGGCTAGTTACTAGATATAAGAATTTAGTGTTATTATAGTAGTGTACTATTATGATATAATTATAATATAAACTGATAAAAATTAATGAATTAATTAAATGAAGATATTTGTTTATGCCTATTAATTTAAAACGTTTCTATATAGATAAATAAAATGTACGTGTGTTTAAAAAAATAGATACCAGTGATACCAGTCTTGTAAACTAAATTTCCCCGCGTTGCTATTTTGTTTTAAACAATAACTGTTACAAAGTAGTAGTTCAATTCTTTATCTAGAGCTGTCAGTATGAAGTTCTGGACCGTAGACTAAGCAATTTACGAGTAACAGAAATGTTTCTAAACAAACATTTTGATTTATGATTGTATTTCTTACATTTTACGTATTTTTAACCGACTTCAAAAAAGGAGGAAGGTATCTCAATTCGACCGTATGTTTTTAAAATTGAACTAGTTAAAGTCTTAGGTACATAACTGAAAACACATTTTGAAAATAAAATAATTATACTAAACTCTCTCCTCTGAAATATTCATAGAATAAAAAATATTTATAAAATAGATATTATAGTTTTATATCGGTAGATAAATATGTATAATAATGACCTTGGACCGCAGTATGAGCTTGCAAGGTGAAGCCATTTCAACCTAGACAATTTTGTCTACTTACATAGATCGTAGCATCAAAATTTGTTTGTTTTTCGTTGATCTCAATTAATCTAAATATTTGAATGTCAATAATTATCTTAAAAAATAAAATAAAACTGACTTCGTTTAAATTGGTTCAAAATGGGCGGAGATATTACGTATAAAAAACTTCATCCCCAATTTTCCAACCCCTAGGGGTGAAATATTTTCTCCAAATTCGCATGTAACCACCCTTTTGATAATAATAAATTCAACAAACCCTGGAACCACCCTTGAGGTATAACCTATACGCCGAAAAAGATTTATTCAAATCGCGTAACAAACATAGAAAAAAAAACATACGGGTCCAATTGAGAACCTCCTCCTTTCTTTGAAATCGGTTGAAAATAGTCATGATTAATTTTAGGTTACTGTGCTGAAAAAAAAATGCCAAGATACCTACACTATTTCAATATACAGAAAGCTGATTCAATTTGTAGAATCCTTAAGACCGTGATGCTATATTTAAATGAATTTAAAAATAGTGCCTCATTTTTCTTTAAATTTTCTAACTGATAAGGTTAAAGCACTCGAATGGAATCGATGTTTTTTTTATGAGAAACTCAATATCCAATGCGACTTCGTTCACCCTACTTAAAAACCTTATACCCTTTAAGTACCTATCATTTTTTAAGAACCATCCTGGTACATCTAGGAGTTTTCAAAAGAATTATGTAAATCGGTTCAGCTGTTATCGAGCTAGCTTACCAACACATTTTACGATTCATTTTAATATTATAGATTTAAAAATTGAGATTGCTATGAAGCAATAAGGTCGCCTTTTGTGCATAACTATTTAAGTTTTCTTTGTATCTGTTTGCTGTGTATGTTTTTTTCTTTATGTACAATAAAGTGTTTTCAATAAATAAATAAATAAAATAAAAAATTGACATGAATCCCATAGGATTATTAGAATATATTCTATAGAGATTTGATTAGAACTTTGTAGCGACCGCTATTCATGCGCCGAGTCTGAATCGCGCTTACGATATTTCTCCGAGACTTAGCATATATACAACTTCTCGACATCGAACCATCGGGGCCTAACGGCCGGCCAGTCAGTGGTTCGAC
>DWAJ01003820.1:0-14029 GCA_018238005.1 Eurema mandarina
GGACTTTTTTTTAGATCATTTAAAGAGGAATAATTCTTTCATACATATTATTTTTGTATCTTGAACCGTTTTCGCAGCGCACGCAAAGGAAGCCCTCAAAGATGAATAATTTTCCCCGTTTTTTTCACATTTTCCATTATATCTTTTTTCCTATAAGTGGCAGCGTGATGTTATGTAGCCTTAAGCCTTCCTCGATAAATGGTCAATGCAATAAAAAAAGAATTTTTCAATTGGAACCAGAAGATCCTGAGATTAGCGCGTTCAAACAAACAAACAAACTCTTCAGCTTTATATAATAGTATCGATATAGATTAAAGAAGCTGTGCCTTAAGATTTCCACTCATTCAAATCATAAAAAGTACGACTTTAAATTAAACCTCTTCTGTTACCTCAATGAGTTTATATTATATAGTAGGTTATGAGAAAACATAGCGTCACTTCACACCATATTCCAAGAACACGGTATGCTATCAACAGCATTTTTTATCTGTCGTGTATACAATAAGTTTCACCTACTTACTGGGAATCTATAGTCTGTGGTACCGCTTTGATGGCGGGAATCGATGACAGATGGTTTTTGATTATTCTTTTTTTTTATCCTCGACACGTGTTTCGTTGTAAGGAGTTGTTAATATAAGAATTATTATACTTTTTATTATTTCATGATGCTTTTTTTGTATAATATAGTAATAATTGGCAATTGCTATAGTAAAGTGATATGTTGTATTTTTTATGTTTTAAGATATTTTTGACTAGCCACGCAAATGCACTCATAAACCTTCCTTCTTAATCACTCTATCTATTAAAAAACACATCAAAATCCTTTGCGTAGTTTTAAAGATCTAAACATACATAGGGACAGACAGACGGCGAATAGCGACTTTGTTTTATACTACGACGTATTGATAAGATTTAAAAATTTTTTCCGCACAATACCCTGATATATACTCGTATAAGAAAACAATTAAATAAGTACTTACACGTAAAATTATTTACATATCATATTAAAGTAATAAGCTTATGTCACTCATTAACGTACCATATTTTAAAATCCGACATTTAGATCCGCATATTGGCACGGCCAAACAAAAAAAATATTTAACATAATAAGGACATAAATTTTCCTATACAGCACTTAAATAACAAATAAATGTCCCATATAGGTATTATCTATTAGGTACACGTGCACTTAATAATCCTTTTAAAACCAACAAAACAAGCACAACAAAATATTAACCCGCCCGCGCCGCCTGCGAGACTTAAATAGAAAAATAAACAAGCCCCAGCTAATTCGAGGGGAAGCCACTTTGATTTACGATTACCTAAATAAACACATTTTATTAGTTTTTCTTGTATGAGTTTGAAATGGGTCGAATTTATATCCAAGTTGATATCTGAGGGCAATGACTTTTATATGTGTGGTTTTTATTACATAAGTTTGAAATAGCATCCAAATGTCACTTGGTTGTGGAAGATTTATCTTAGTGACGTGTATGTTAGTCATATAGGCACGCTTTATATAAGCTAGATTTATTACATACTAGCGTATTACGAAGTTATTTACTCGAATTATTTACCTTGAAATTATTGTAGTACCTAGTACTTGAACCATTTTTGCTTTTACAGGTTAACTTAGTGCAAATTTAAGACGTATTGTTTTCTTAGTTTCTGAGTATCATTGTTAAAATTGTTTTTTTTACAATATAAAAAGGGAAGACGAGCTAGACGCACTCCTGATGGTAAGAGTAACGCCAGCTCACAGCCAATGTAGTACTACCCGGAACTTTGCTATAAAGCCCAACTCAGGGGTGCACTAAACCGATGCTCACTTTGAGTCGTCAGTGATGTTAAGACTCATTAGCCCAGTAATTTTGCTTGGTACAAATTGAAATGCCATACTGGACCATACTGCAAGCATCTGGTTTAAAATGACAAACAGATTACTCCAAAATGGATCACTCAGACGAAAGGTCGTAGAAAAGCGGTTCAGTTTAAAAAATATAACAATAAATACTATGTATATTCCGGTAACGAACTCAAAAGTGTTACTATATGTAGCCTAGTTGAATAAAGATATGTTTGACTTTGACTTGACTTCGACTTCGAACTGGTAACATCCAAAAGTCGCTAGATTTAAACTTTTGAATTCTGTCTATTCATGCGTACCTAGTTGCTCAAATTATTAAAGGTAACTAGAAATAACTACTAAATTAATCATTTGGAAACCAAATAGACCTGTAGGGGATGTAAATTATCGTTACCCACAATATTAAGATAAACGTAAAAGCATTTTAAAGCTCATACCCATATACAAACTATTGAAAAAGCTATCTGTCAAAATTTGCCCACTATACGTAGCCAATATCAGAATCGTAATATTACGTATAATGAAAAATCCAGAGGAAGTGTGCTTATAAAACCATGAAAAGCCTATTAAAAATCATTTAACCAATTATTCATATAAAAAACCATTGTTCTCTTTAAATACGTGAAAACACAAAATCAATAGAGCCGGCAAAAAATATTCTCACCAAAAAAAATCCATAGAGCCGAAAAAAATATTCTCACAAAAAAATATTTTAAAGTTTTTGAACGCTATAATTAACAATATGTATACGGTGAACGTATTTAGTGCGCTATTACCTAAAACTAACGTTAAAATCCTCCCAACTAGGTCAAATAGCGAACGCCGACGCATCACTAATTTTTATAGTCTCATATGACGAAACTGTTTGGTAATGAGCAGTTTATGGATTACGTGTTATATAATATAGTCTGTGATCTTTACTGAAAACTTTACAATACACATGTATACGTTTAATATAATTTAGTCAAAGTAAATCCATATAATAATATACCAATATTATAAAAATGAAGAGTTCGCTAATATCAGGCACTACTGGATCGATTTGAAAATTGTGTTTGTGTTGGATAGTCCATTTATCGAGGAAGGCTTCAGGCTATATAACATCACGCTAGTATTATATATCACACGATAGATAATTGACTTTTTTATGATAAGTATGTCATTTCCAACTGCACAATTCAACAATTTAAGAAGCACGAAACTATCACAATTAGTCTTAGCTTTGTATTTGTTTAAAAAAAGCATTTAAAATAACGTCATGCGTCACCAGAGAATTGTAAAAGTACTACAAACCACAATATTTTTTCATTTTATTAATAACATACATCAAAAATATCTGCACCTAGTCGAGCACCGTGGTTCTACACGCATTTATGCATATATACATATAATAAAAATGTAACGAGTCGCTGTCTGTATATGGAAGATATATGAGAAAAAATATTATAGGAGACCTTTATTAACGCAATAGAATCCAAAACAATGATTTTTGAAATTTTTGTCTGTTTGTCTGTTTGTTTGTGCACGCTAATCTCAGAAACGGCTTATCTTATCTAGATGGAGTTTTCAATTATATATTGTGGTAAGCTTCACTTAACATTTAGTCTTTAATTCATGTCAATCGGTTGATAAATAAAAAAGTTATGGCAATTTAAAGAATCGCGTTGAACTTGCTGAACGTTTGTTGGTGCGGGTTAGGCATTTTCAAAAATGCTGCCCAAAGTCACCTTTCTACGCGGGCGAAGTCGCTGGCACAGCTAGTTATACATATAAACCTTCCTCTTGAACCACTCTATCTGATAAAAAAAACCGCATGAAAATCGGTAGCGTAGCCTTAAAGATTCAAGCATACATAGGGACAGAAAAAAGCGAAGTATAAAACAATTATACTTTCTAATCTATACTTCTATATAAAGAAGTAAAGATTGTGTGTTTGTTAAATTGTAAGGGGTAATCTCGGGATCTACTGAACTGATTTTTAAAATTCTTTCACCAATAGAAAGCCACACTATTGCTGAGTGTCATAGGCTATTTATAAAAAAAAGGATTGTTAACATTATGCCCAACGAAGTGGGCACGGGTCCGCTAGTCATATATAAGACACGGGAGCTCGCATAAAAATCCACGCTCATCTCTCATTGGCAATACTCCCAAAATACGACACCCGAAACCCTCCGAAGCTGCCCCAAGTAGGCCAAGGACGGGGCGCCTGAATGGACAGCTTTATGAATTGAAATAAAGCCATTTATTGGACCTTAACTGATACTTATTTATAAAAGCAACGTTTCGAATTTTTGAAGCCTTTTTATCTATGTTTACTGTTATGTACATATTAATTACTATAGAACCTTTAAAAGCAATTATCGAAGCATCTTTTTCCTATTTTATTTTGTAGAAAACTGATTTTCGAACCGATTAATTTCAAAAGGGTTACGGTTTTTGACAATTCCATTTTTAATTCAGTAACATACCATGTGTAGAATCTATATTCTATATCTATAATATAGCTCTATAGCCTCTATATAATATAAAATGATATTTATCCCGCGGAATTACTCCCTCATTTCCCATCATTGTTATTAGCTATTGCTAAAATACATTTAATTTCATTAAAAAATAAATACTACGTCAGACTTCAGACACATAATAAGGAGTAAATCACCCAACAGGCGACAAAATTTACACCTGCAACAAAGTCTAGAAAATTCTAGAAACTTCCAAAAAGTCGTGCCATTACATTTCCTAACACAAACTGTAGATCTACTAAAGCCCTTTGTAAAAACCTTGCCTACTAGATATATCGATGAATAATTACGCAATCGACGTTTTCCCCTGCAACGAATCATTCCAACTCCCCTTCTAGAACTTCAATAACCAATATTCAAGAGCCCATTTGTAACTGAATGAAAATTATAAATAGACTGCGGTTCTTATATTAAAGGTTAAGCTTTCCCGGGTAACTTGAACGGGGCCAAGGACAGCTTTGTAGCTCAAGGACCCACCGAGGCATGCGCCTTTTGCGAATACGCTTGTTGCTAACCAGAATTTTCATTGTTTATTTTATTTTGCCAATAAAACCTTTTTAGATAGCCTTCATTGCTTAGTTAGAAGTGCAAACCCCTTAATCGCTATTTCTTCCCATTTATTTGATTCAATTACCTGTTTGTAAGTAGGTATACTAGTTATAATTTCAGAAAGCGATTTTCTTGTATAATCCTTTACCAAAGACTTGCTTCAATTAAAATGAATATAATTATTACGCATGTACCTATTATACAAAATTACCTTCTTGAAATTACCTATATATATATATATATATTATCTATGTAATGACAATCGACATCCTTCCAATTTTTTTTTCAAAATTAAATCAATTTTAAATTTAGTACTGATATTCCAAAAATAACACGAGTTCCTTGATAAGATAGTATTTTGAAGATAGAATGGGATGAAAAGCAAACATTGTCGAGCCAATGCAATGTTTACACACGCTATCGTCTCTCCGAATTAACTCTTAACATTCTTTCCTTGTCATTTATCTTAGTACAGTTAAGCCCTTTTTCCGCCAAACGCTGTAGGCGGCCAGTAATTTACTTTTAATTATGTATTCCTTTTTCAAACTAGCAACCCTGCTTTGAAATTCTAGCAAACACGATGGCGCGAACTCCCCAACACTCCAGACTAGTTATAAAGTTACGTTCCAATCTCTCAACGAGTACATCTTTGCATCGCATTTAAGCCTAGAAACTGCACTCGCTTTGTAGCCTCGAGATTACTTGACAACTTGCGAAAGGATTAAAAAAGAATTTCTTTTATGGCAACTCGCAGGGAACTCAAGACATAGCCCTTTAGCAAATAGTCTTGTTCTTTGTGCGGCTCTAGAAAAGTGCTGAGGACAGGTTCTATTTTTAAAAGTACATTTTTATTTTAAACAACGAATGTTCTTTATTTTTTTTCATATAAAAACTTATCTGTAGATCTAATAATGCTAAATTACGAAGTTAGTAAGGTTAAAATTATCGTTAACGTAATTACGTATTCATTAATGTTCATATTTAACGAGCATTAGTAATTAGTTAAACAAAGGAAAAATGTTATATTTAAAACTAGCGACCTGTCCCAGCTTTGCACGCATATACCGTGCATGTATTATACATATAAAACTTCCTCTCGAATCACTCTATCTATTAAAAAAACGTTTGCGAAGTTTTAAATATCAATGCATACATAGGGAAAGATAGAAGAAAGCTACTTTTTTATACTATTTAGTGATTATATATCTTGAAGAAACAAGCACTACGCTAGCTAATTAGGGAAGCCATCTTAACTTATAAATAAAGTTAATGCGGAAACTAGTAAATATTTCGTGCTTTAAATTAACAATGATTGTTGATAATATATGAATATATTACACACATGATGATTACAATGCACACATTTACGTAATAAATAATCATAGAAATGCTAGAAGTATAGCTGAATGCTTTTTATTTTTTTAAATTTATACGCTGTGTAACTAGGTATGTCATATTGAAATTTACGGATATTCTATGTATACTGTATATGTATAAGCAATGCAAACAAATTATCGTGTAACATGATAGCATTGTCAGTACACCAAAATTTTAATGCAATTGAATGTAAAATAAAAAAAAAATAGACAACTAGCCACAGACTAAACAGAACTACATTGTATAGCATAGTTACAAATTATTAACAATAACCTGAAGCCATGCGTAGATAATGACGTTAGATCCAGCAAATTTTACTTGCAAACAACCTGAAGAAGAAACTCAATTAGTAATCGATACTTATCTGCAATAATAGAGGCAGAACGGCGTGCATATGCATGTTTATAATAACCTAGCGACCTCGTTTATAATCTTATCGACGATAACAATCATTACAATATAATAAATTAATTATTATTAAACCTGAAACGTTTGTTTTTTTTCATAATAACAAACAACTCTAGAGGTAGTGGTTGGTTTAAAAAAAAAAATTGTCTATGATGACTAAATTCGGAGGTGTTATATCTAAGACTACAAGCCGCATCCCGCGGTTTTGCTCGCGTAATTTCCGTTTCCGCGGCAATACCGGGATAAAAAATATCCCATGTAATATAGGATCTAGTCTACCTGCCCAGCCAATTTCATCTAAATCAATAAAGTAGTTTTTACGTGACAGAGTAACGAACAGCCTTATGTTTTTTGCATTTATATGTTATTTAAACATTACATTAAAATACCCGGTTAAGATTACGAAGGATACGATTAGTAGATATTTAACACAACCTTGAGACTTCATTTGTTATATTAATAAATAATAATGATAAAAAATTAAACATAATGTACTTAATTTTTTAAGTTTTTCGTCCTTGCCCATTGCTGCAGTAAGGATGTTTCTAAATATAAAACTTATTATCTTCTTATATTTTTATAAGCATTTTTATCAAAATATTATTTAATAAAAAAATGGCAAAACAGTATGATAACTGCTTAGGTAACAATTTAATATTACCTACGTGCTTACAAAACGTAGGTATTATTTCAAATTAGATTTTTTTATTTCTAACTTGCCAGTTATCTATCTTTAATTATTAGTATAACGACGAAAAAAATATATCCGAATAAAAAAGTAGTAGCCGTACAATATTTAGAATGTATAAAGACGAATAAAGAGTTCCTAAGTAAGGAGGTTGTTTAACAAAAAGTAAATAAAGAAAGTCAGTTACATAACTAAAGTAAAGTCTATCAGGTAATTGTAAAGTCATTCAATTTGATTGGAAATACCATTAGCTCGTCTCGTACAGTAAGATGCACCGTACTTTTGAGACAGTTAGGTAGGTGGCTATTGAATAGTGGCTACGCAACACACACAGTCAAAAATTGTTACTTAGTACTTACCATGCAGACAAGATCACTGCATCGTATTTGCTCTCGCAGCCAGTTAACAGTACCACTCACACACAACCTATTCACTAATAAAACACAATAACACAACGGCCCCCCAAAAACCAGTTATTTGAACGCCGACACTGCATTTATTGCAAATCCCATTAAATACCAAACTACCGAAATCATGAATAAAGAACACGATTTAAAATCGATTATTTGTATTTATTTCGCTTATTGCGAGGTTACAAAATCATCACAACATAAACACAATGTTCACTTTTATAGAAAAAGCCCGAATTTGTTATGCAGCCGTTTAATATTTTATTAAAATAAAATAAAACTTGGGATTTGTCATGTGTCCATTACCGAGTTTGTGACGCGACGCATGCGTAGGACGACCGACAACGCCACCTGCGCAACTTCAACTAACTGACATAAGCATTAGGCAAAAGCAATAACGGCAGACGGTCCGTGCCCCGTTGAATGAACGGGGATACCATTTAAAACGATCCATCTCACAATGTGTGACCAGCGCAGAAAATGTTAAAAAATGTATTATTGAAATTGTTTACACGGAGGACAAGTAGTTTAATAATTTATTAAGAGTAATATTTCTTCTTTTTATCCATATGGAAAAGGAAATCATTGTATGCACACATAGTTTAGCATTAACTAGTTGTGGAGATTATCGTAATACCTTTGAAATATTAGTTTCTATAACTTCGTATGCGTTAACTTAAAGCTATGCGTTATTATATATAAATATGAAAAAAAAAATGCATTTGCCATTTTAACTAGTAGATCGATATACGCTCTGGGTATATTACACAACGACAAAGTACTGGTAAACCGTACTATGAGTGCGATATCACATCTATATCAATACTTAATATATAAAGCTGAAGAGTTTGTTTGTTTGTTTGTTTGTTTGAACGCGCTAATCTCTGGAACTACTGGTTCGAATTGAAAAATTCTTTTTTTATTGAATTGGCCATTTACCGAGGAAGGCTTTAGGCTACATAACATCACGCTGCGACTAATAGGAGCGAAGATATAATGGAAAATGTGGAAAAAACGGGGTAAATTATTCATCTTTGAGGGCTTCCTTTGCGTGCGCTGCGAAAACGGTTCAAGATACCAAAAAATATGTATGAAAGAATGAATCCTTTTTAAATGATCTAAAAAAAAGTCCGCCACAGTATATGTCTATCTTCAAAGATTGACTCACTATAACATAATAATAGAAATAGATCCGACGGGGACGAAGTCGCGAGCAACAGCTAGTATTTGATATTGATAACTTATTCGTTGTAATGTTCCTTGATTCCGTTTTGCGTTACGTTACTGATAGCTAGAGCTAACAACCTCTTTGTTAATTCCTTGCAATAGAACCTCTTTGGTTGCTCTATTATAAATTTAGACTTCTAGCCGAGCCATCGAGATGACAAACCCGATCATTTCCAGCATATTCGAAAAGCGATTTGAAATAAAAAAGAAAAAAAATGTTTATCATGTATCTATCAAAAATGTGGAAAATTTTGTTATTGTAGATTTAACTACCAATGTCTTTAAAATTGTTGGCATTTTTTACAGTTTTACCGTTAGTCTGTCTGGAAATTAGTGATTATTATAGTTCCTTTGTTATTCTAAAGATAATTAGTTGTATTTGTGAGATGTCACATTGAATGAGCTTCGAAGTGGATCGTTACTCGCCTGCCTGGGCACATGTAGCCCTGTGTGCTGACCTTACATGGGCCTCAGAACCCCCCGATGACTTTATCGTAGCCAACCAGGTATAATTTACGTCCTTACCCCTTAATATATACTATTTTTCGAACCTTAATTGATAAAACTCAAACCATTACACACGTGAAAGGGTTTATCATAGCAAATTTTATTTTTAAATTGGTATTTTAACCGCAACGCTGTATAACGATTACAGAGAATGGATTATATAAGATGCTAATGAAAGGTGGGCTTCGAACAATTTTGTTACACAAAGAGGAGTTTAATACATCTGCAATTCTGTCATCCTTCAACTGACTTTAAAAGAAACAATTACCCTTTTCATACATTTAACAATACTGATACCATCCTATTTGCATGCTTTCTAGAACAACCAAAGTGACTCGCAAACTTGATAAGGTAATATAAAATTATATAATTGTTTCAGCGCCTCCTGGCACAACACTGCCGCGTTTCACAAATCCTTCAAGAAACAAGAACAGAATCTACTCACAGCCAGACGAATCAGTGTGACGTAGCTGGTTCGTATGATTTCCCTTCAAATCGTTGTAGGGTAGACGTTCCAATCATAGTGGAGCACCGTAAGGCTAGCCCAATTGTGTTGGGCTGCAAAGGGCTGCTACATACTATGCTTCTCTACCCTAGCAGCATACATGCGCATTTCTTCAAGAACAAAAAAAACATGAGAAGTGCCTGGCGTAATCCCATTAATCTCGGGCCTAATCTACCTCCTTGTTGAATTTCATCCGATACCATTCAGTAGTTTTTGCGTGAAAGAGTAACAAACTTTCACATTTATCACAAAGAATCGATTTTGAATGAATGCTATTAATTCACAATTTTTAATTGTGAATTATAGCTAACCATCGTATTCTATAAATGGTATTTCTTCCTTTGTATGATTAGCCATTCGAGTGTTCATGGGAGGCGATGACCACTTTCCCATCAGGGCCTGCTCATATGCCCTCTATATAATAAAAAAAACTATCTAGCTTATCACTAAAGAGTCAAGCTATTAATATTAATCAATGAAATGACAAGAATTTAGCATACCAACCTACGCGCCGGTAACCTAAATCTTTTAAAGACAATTAAGTCCCCGACCCTAATTTCCATGAAGGCAACTGTCATTAAGATTTGGTGCTAAAATACCATAAAATCGCAATGTTTCACCGTGGTTCAAGGGCTTTGGTTACCTTTAAAGTTTGACTAAAAAGTTTATGATTCCATACTACACAGTAATTCCAGTAAAATAATACAATAATTATTAGTATACTTACAAATAACTTTAAAATTATTAACAGTATTGTAGATTGTAATATATTATGTTTCCCTATTAGAATATGAAAGTTAATATGTCTCTTAAATCAAACCAATGAAATGTGAGGAAAGACATGAGCTAATTAAAAAAGACACGGAAACGCGGGCATTATAAATGTTCGCATGAAAATCGTATTTAGGGTAACCGCTCTCATTTTATCTCATACTTGATATGTTTAGTTAGTTAAATTAGTGTATTTTCTGTAAAACCATGACGATTCAAATAATTCTATATGCAGTCCAACGATATTCATATTTTAATATGATGTAGATAAACGCGTAGAAAATGGTACATCTAGCAGTCGAAGAAGCGTCAAGGACGTAATCCCCGAATCGAGACTAGCGCAGTTTTATGGAAACTTCTACTACGACGAACACAGGTGATTGTTCATATACATTTTCTTAATCCAAGTACACCAGATCTATAATAGTATAAAAATGTGGACAAAATTGAAATATATACATAAATAAATATTTTCAGGACATTTATACACAGCGCCATCTAGTTCCAAGCTAAGCTGAAGCTTGTGTTATGGCAACTAGATATCAAAATCCATTTTTTATACTACATCTACCAATATTTAAAATCATTATCTGAACGCACCTTAAAAGTTTTCGTAATTGGATCTTATACGCCTTCCTGTATATTTGGATCGGAGTTTCTTATTTAATAGCTTTTCTCTATAGAGAAAGCTGCTACACGAGCACAAATGACAACACAAGAGCCCGGCCGTACTGCGCCCAGGGGTGTGAAAACTCGGACGTCACAGAATGCTGGATGCTGGCAGAGGTAATGTATTTTTTAAGAACTAAGTCTGGTTTTATTATACTTAATAACAAGACTGCGATCACGTCTGATCATAAGCGACGGTACGGTGTAAGAGGCATCGTGTCTGTCTGTGGCCTATTCAAACCAACCTTTAAAAGATCCATTTTGTATTATTACCTGGGAAAGATAGTCGAAGAAAAAGAGTTTCACTCCTTAGGTGGTCCCATAATAAACGAATTAGGCTTAGCGTATCTTGGCTATCAAGAAAACCGGTCTGTCTAGATTCGATCACACGAATCTTGGATAGAAAAGTTGGAAGACCGTTCGGAAATAACCCTCTCCCCTCATAAGCACTCGTAAGGTATCACGAATTAGTTTTTGGCCTTGATTTGTGGATGTAGTAAGTAGGCTCGTTTTTTGATTGTTTCTGGGTGATGAACAACTGGAAGACTGCTAGTGGTAGATATCCGATTTTTTCATCTTCCTCATTAAATCCATGTATAAGAAAAGTGAAACTTGAAATGATCTTATCCCTATCCTGTCTTACCAGCGCGAGCATCAAATAAAACCATCACCCGTGTCTTCGACTAAAGAGAAGTTTCATTGTTATTAGCCATTGACAGATCAGAAACAAGCGTAGTAAACTTGATTTATATACAGCTAGCGATCCACCCCGGCTTCGCTCATAAATATAAATTAATATAAATATATATATTAATAAATTGAGATGTAAGCTATTCTTTCTTTTAATTTATATCAAACTGCATTCGGTGTGCCAATAATTAATTTAATGTCTTTTGAATAGTCCATCGGTTGAATGGTCCAGTCGCGGATAAACAAAGTGACATGTAATTTAGATATTAGGATAAGATTGTATGTAAAACATAACATATTACATATCGCCGTCAGATTTACATTTGTTCATTTTCTCTTTATAATGGGTTGCCTGGAAGAGATCACTCGTTAGTGATAAGGCCGCCTGTTATAAATGTTGTATCCAATGACATGTTAATGTTGTTTATTGTAACAAAGTGTGAATAAATAAATAAATAAATAACTGGTTCAGGTTGAATATTGGTTTCGAAAGCTGATAGAGGAGCCCTCGGACCGCAATATGCTGCCTCGCCGCCGCCGCCAGTACAGGATACCTGATGAGGATTTGTGCGTGCTCACCTTGAATACCATACCTTATCTTAGTCTATACGATGTTAAAAGACTTAACTCCGAAAACAGATTGAAAACAATTTTTATACTTGGATATACAGCATTATCAGAATGCTTACAAATTTTCGGAATTAAGTCTTTTACATGCTGTATGCCACACCTATCATACAAAACCACACCCTATCAAACAATAAAAAAATCTCACAATTCTTATAACAAGTAAAATATGTTAACGTTTTTCGAACATTCAATTTAAATATTAATTTTATTTATTTTAATTAGGATAGACAAGTTTATTCCTGAATTTCTAGAAGGTATTACTAGGACAAAACCCTACATTAAACTAAGTGTGTTCAATTATGTGTCAAATTATATTTATGAGACTTAAAAACAGCACGTTAAGAAAAAAACTTGCAATATAGTATAAAATGTAATAAAATAAACTATTAAGCATAAGTGTCACAATTAAAGTCCTCACCCTATGACAATTAATGGGCACCGATCGGCAGCTAGCGAGCGCTGGGGCCCGAGTGGGGCACGGACTGCTGAGGAGGCGAGCCTGGAGGCCAAGGTGCGGAGTGTGAGGAAGATCTGGCTAGAGGAGCCGGGGCAAAGGGCCAGGGCTCCCAGCCCGCCGCAGCCGCCGCGCAAGATGAGGGCGCGGAGACGCCAGCCTCGGCGACTGTCCGCTTTAGCTCCACCGCCGCCATTGTACTGCCTGGATGCGCCCGCGCAGCTCGTTTGTGACCCCACTTGTAAGGTATTGTACACCGAGATAAAAGAAATAACATAACAGACAGCAAAAGAAGGTCTTCTTCTTCTACTCGGACACTCTTGTCAGAGTGGTCGTGGTTACATTGACGAGGTACATGGATAGGTGGTATAGCTACAAGTAACTGGTATTAAACTTTTGTTATAGCTACAAATTTAGTATTAGACAAAGATGGTACCCCAAAGGGGCAATGTTTTTTTTGTTCCCGCAAGTTCGGCTTTTGTGTTATTGAAGAAGAATCTTATACATATACATTGATTAATTATTAGAAGGAAGAGATTTGATTGTTTGAATTTAATGTTTAGATCTTTATGTCTAACAAAGTGCAAAAATAAATAAATAAATAATAAAAATAAGCTCCCAATTTTTATACTATGAATATACGTGTATGTATGTATTAGAGACGGACTGACAATGACTAGCGTTTTCTCTACAGTTCCATTTCGAGACCCCAAGAGCGCCGCAGCTGGCGGACTGCCAGCGCGCCATAAGCC
>DWAJ01003821.1:0-14029 GCA_018238005.1 Eurema mandarina
CCTCAACCGATTGAGCTGAAATTTTGCATGCACGTGTATATCCGATGACCATGCAATATTATTCCTTTCATTTTCATCATATTTCCCTCCTTTTCTAATGGGTTTCATCCTATTATGATTTTTTTTGGTTTTAAAAATTATCGGCACTGGACTATATAGGTTTATCCTATTTTTATTTTCTTACTGAATTACCTAAACAATATTTAACTCCTTTTATAAATAGGGTTCTAACTTCTAAGCTTTCTAGAATGTCCTATTTAAGATAAAATTGCATATTATTAATATATCAGGGCAGATCATAAAACTAAAATAATTATTTTGAATTGTTTACAACATACTTTTTAATTTAAATATCCTTTATAAATAATAAATAATGTGAAGCAATATTGTATAGATTGAGATTTGTGCTGTATTTTAATCAAGTCCATTTCTTCGCCTTGGAAACATTTTCTGTTCAGCTTGCTCAACCTTTTGAGCAACATCAATCAGCTGTTCAGAGGCATTAGAAGCAGCAGTACCACATGTTTCTGCAAGTTCTTGAATACCTTGAGAAACCTGGAAAAATATTTGCATTTGTTAAAGATGCATGTAAATACTGTTTTGAAATCAGTATAGTCCCTTAACTGTTTTTGCATACTTTTATTATGGTATCAACTTACTTCAATAAAATAAAATTCACATTAAACTTAAAATCAAAATCTTATTTAAATAAAACAGTAAAAATAAACAATTAAATGAGTAAAAATACCGCATCTGCCTCAGCTTTAGTTTCAGCTACAGCAATATGCATGTTATTGACTGCCTCCTGCATTTGAGGAACCTGTTGCAATGCTTCCGACTCTAAGACAGGTGCTGCCTGTAAAGTAATTACAATTAAGTAAAATAACGGAAAAATTGTTACTAAAAGTCCATTCTCATCACTTCTGTGTCCATTTTTCATCATCATTATATTATAACTTCCATCACATACCTTTATCCAGGTAAAAAAGTTCAATAGCATATTGCATTGCTCGTAGAATTTAGAGTTTAATATACATTAAAATATCTTTTTGTATTCAATTATATATTACTAAAGATTACTAATTCAGCAACAGACATATATAAAAGGCAACCTTGCATGCCTTATATTAATATTTATAACTATTAATATATAACATAATAATATAGAGCATTAATATATTGAAATGAATAAACAGCAAAGTAGTAGTGGACAGATAGTGGTTAAATTTGAACAAGAGATTGTATAGAGCTATGCACTAAAAAGGGTAGAATGACAGTTCTACATGTTACCTGTTTACATCTATGCATACAATGGCAGTGGTGCTTGATAACAGGCTCTGCAGATGCAATCTCATGCATATTCATGGTGTTTTGCTGCATCTAAAATATAACCAGGACAATAAAAAAAAGTTATTAAAAATGTACACAATTGTTAAAATATCAGAATTTTAATCTCGTCTTTTTTGGGCTTTTTAGAAAACCAACTTCCAAGAACATGAATAACAGTATTTAAAAGTATAGAACTTTTCAAAGTATAGAACTTTTAAAAGTATAAAAAATATACACTTTGTTAAACATACAATGTATACAAATTATGCTTAAATATTTAAAATAACCTGCATTGTATGTTTTACTACATAGTTTTTTGTAAACTTACATTTTCCACATAATTTGGATCAGCATAGTTGTTCAATTCGCTAGCCATGTTTTGAGCTTGTGCAAGCTTTTCGTGTCCAGCAGTCGCATTGTTTAACGCCTGTGCCGTATTTAACAAATTTGTGGTCACTGAATCACCTTGTTGGCCCTCAACAGGCGCGTTGGCAGCTAAGCCCAATTTAGCTTCTAATTGCTCAATTCTATTTTGTAATACCGCAATCGGGTCCATTGTAAATTTCTATATAAAAAATAAATAGGACAACTAAAAACCGAGATAGTATGCTTCAAACAGTTGTTTAAAACAGGAGACACAAGGACTGTCACTTTTTAAAATTAGAAAAGCTTATAAGGAGCTCAGCCAGTTTTTTTTATGATATATTATAACCATAAAAAGGATAGTTTTTATTATTTAACAACAATTCCAAATTTTAATTTCCAACTTCAAAATTGATGATTAAACTTTTAGGAAAATTGACAAATGACAACTATGATGTCATAATATTATTATTGACGTTGATTTATAACTAATCTATGACCTATGTTATTAATTTAAAAATCCTACAACACTACAATTTTGTGTGTTGTCATTCTTTTATTTTACACAGCTTTTATAGTTTAATGAAAAAAAAAATATCGCGTCCTGTAAAAATAAACACTATCTGTTTTTTGTCTTTGTGAATTACTAGTTTTGAATATAATATTATAAACCTTAATACAAAATACAAAAAAATACAACTATACTATCCTATCGTAATATAGGAATATTGTAGTTTTTCAATTACAGAGCATATTGCGATTTAGTGGCATCAGGCATGCATTGCCGAATTATGCTAAAGGTAATTTAACTTAGTTTGAGATTGCTCGCACAGTTCGAAGCATTGATGTAGTTGAAACATTCAACGTTTAGCATTATCTCGCATGATGTGCTCTAGTGCTATAATTGTAAAATTTGGATTGATGTTGTTAAATAATAATTGTTAGATAATTGCAGAGTATATTAATACTCTCTGGATATATAGCTATTAGAATAGACAATAGAGGCATCAGCTATATTATGACGTACATTGCAACTAGTGCTCACTGTACCAGCTGTTTCTGACGCAATATGACATTCCTATTTCTTAACTTTTATCAGGACTGTCAAATGTCATGATGATGAGCTCATACTCGGTGATAAGTTTTCAATGTTCATTTTATTTTTGTAAATAATAAATAAAAGTTGAATTACTTTCGGGCCTTAAGTTTACTTGACTAGATAGCAAAGTTTTTAAAATGGACGCAGAACAGGGCGAATTAACTCAAAACGATTTTGTTATTCCGCCGGTTAAATACGAGTGTAAGTGTACTTCATCAATTAATTATTAAGGAGATTTAAATTGAATTTGTTGTTGCATAAGATTGTGCCATTGGGTTAATCGTTTTGCAAAATTATATCTACCAGCACTCAATTAATGTTATCAATGTAAAGACTGTTTTATTTATAGAATTTTCCGTAAAAATATATAGATCGGTGATTCAATGACTTTGTCAGTAATAATAATTACTTTGTTTACACCACTCACACATGACAATACCACCACTATATAATATGATAATGTATATACATATTACATAGCACCACTCAAAAAAATTATGCTTACTTTTTTGCTACCCATCTCTTAAAAAATAGCCCTATTATCAAATTGTAATACATATCAAATCGTATTTTTTTATAATGAATATTAATTTGTATATGTTAAATTTCAGATTTGGATCACACAGCTGATGTTCAGTAAGTTTTGAGACACAAATTTTTTTCAAACTTATTTATTTTCATTCCATTAAAAGATTGTTATATCCAAAGATTTATAATGTTTTTGAACATATTTTATTAAATATTCTGTTTCGTAAGTTAATACTTTGCTTAGTTATGTTTTTAAAGTTTCAATTTATTTTCAGACTGCATGCTTGGGGTGATAGTTTAAAAGAAGCATTTGAACAATGTGGAATGGCTATGTTTGGATACATGACTGATCTTAATTATGTTCAGATCAAACAAGTACACACCATTGAAGCCACAGCAGATGACATGATGGGACTTTTATATCATTTCCTGGATGAATTATTATATTTATTCTCAGTGGAACCATTTCTTATATGTAAGAAAATAGTAATAACAGAATTTAATACTGAGGAGTTTAGAATAGTTTGCAAGTGCTACGGTGAAGAGTTTGAAATAGGCAAACATCCACAGGGTTCAGAAGTAAAAGCAATTACATACTCAGCTATGCAAATTATTGATGAACCCAAAGATAATAAGTTTGAAGTGTATGTTATTATTGATATTTAATATATTTTTATATAGTTTTATTGGATTTTTTATTTCTTGTCTTACCATATTACAACATTTATAATGTAGTAGTATAAAGCAGTTAACAAATGACTGTATCGTTCTTGCAAAAGACATTCTGCATAAATTTTATATTTTTTAGCTATAACACCTTAGCATTGAACTTTAACATATGATAACCATTTTCCACCTCAAATAAATGTTGTTTCTTCATTCGAGAAGAAGCCTTCTTGATCGGTTTACCCGCCACTTAAAATCGTAAAATAAAATATAAAAAATAAAATAAAATAAACGGACTTCAAACTAAAAAGCAAAATATTAATTTACTTGGCACAAAGTAATACGTTTTTTCACTTAGTATATAGAAATTATTTAGGAAATAGTTATTTTATAATTTATAAGTTGCTGCCGAATATCATCATTAAGTACATAGTATAAAACAATGTCGTTCTCTTCCGTTCATAGGTACAGCCCTATTAAATCTTTAAACTACACAACCGATTTTCGTGCGGTTTTTTTAAATATACAGAGTAATTCAATAAAAAGGTATAATATATGCGAGCGATGCCGGGGCTAATAATGCGGGTAAAGACGCGAGGCGCGGCTAGTCGTAAATTAATTTTTAGCTATATTTAAATTTATAAAATATCGAAAAAAAAACAATCTGTCTATAGCTGACGATTTTTTTTAAATACAACTGACTGTTCATGATGGTATACCAATGCCGTTATGCGTTATGTTATCGCCCTCCCTAGAAATCCGGCGTCAAGTAATGGATCTCATTGGAGAAGTCATTGCGTTTTGTTCGGTTAAAGTGGGAGCACCGGAGGTCCATTTTTCTCTTCCCGACCTCCTTTATTCTGACCTTTACTGCCTTTATTTACGTATCCTTTTCTTTTCTCCTATTCTAAAGGCCGGCAACACATTCGTAATGCCTCACGCTTAGCTTAGCCCAACACTCGCAATGGGCGGAGATGGTCGCTTACCATCAGGCGAACCTCCTGTTGAGAAGCCGCCATCACATAAAAATAATAATATTAAGAAATTTGAATAACTAACCAAGAACTACAATTGAATAAGTTGCGATAGTTTTTCGCCTGTCAAGTGTTTGATATTAAAGTGATAAATAATGTAGATCTGTTTGAAAAAAGGCAAACTGACGTCCTGGACACGGAAACCTATACATTGACGCGCAATGCGCATATAAATTTAATAGAGCACTCAGGAACATGCTAATAAGGCCAACCTCGATCGATTAAAATTTAAATGTTTTAGAAAACGTTATTAAATAATTGTGTTTGTTAGATTAAAGCGAATATTGCGCTACATAAACTGCTCGTATAATAATCGTCACGAATGTTTAGCGATTGACGAGAATAGCTGCGCATCGGTAGGATCGTGCTCGTAATTGACGTATTAGTGCGTGAAAGACAGCACGACTGGGACAACCAATCAACGCTCGCGCACTCGACGATCACGCGCCCCGCGCGCCGCACCGCTACCTCTATAACTTATTTTTGACTTCTGCGCAGGTTTTGTTCACCGCTAAAGGTAATTCGTTTACTATACTTATGTATGTTTGGGTTTATAACCTTTATCTCAAAAGTGTTTTTCTTATTATTTTTACTTTTACTCTATCTTCGACCACAATTTTTAAATGGCTCCCTTCCACATCGTATGCTATGTCGCTTTAGCTGGTAACAGACAGATAGACGCATTATCAATATGTTATAGTTACTCAAGAACTTTAAGTGTTAAATTATGGAAATACCTAGTGTTCTTTCTACTTATCACATTATAGTATATTATATTGGTATTGATTTTGTTTTTGGAACAGCAGACTTCATCCTTCACATGAGTCATGAGCTGATGTAGTGGCCGCGCAGCGGGTCATTTACGCGTTTCGGAGATTAGCTACCATTGGCCAATCTCCTATCTACTTTTATAGAGAAGAGGGATTTTAAAAACGGCCCCACCATTGCTTGTCCCATGAACTTCATCTGTATTCAAAATACTGAGACAATTAGAAGAGAAACACACACACACGCACACACACACACGCACACACATATTTTATGATACATTATTTCATGATCTTTTTGTTGTGTCGTGTTGGGGGGAGACCTGGTGTCCTGAAATACAAGCCAAAAGCTTAGTTTAGGCACCAGTCTCCCACAATATGTTACCAAAACTGTTATGCATATTGTGGTAGAAAATAAATGCTTTTATTATTATTATTATTATTATTATATTTAATAGTATCTTAATATAAAGTGTATATTATTTCCAAAAGCTATAAGCATACAACTAAAATAATTTAAGTGACACAGAACCACACGTATGTAATATAACATTAGTTTATATTGTGAGACAATGCTCCATATAAATACAGACAAAACAATGACATCTATGAGTCGTACAAAGAATATTCTAGAATAAAGAATGCTCTCGACCTACATCTCCAGTGCGCTTGAGCCGCGGCCACCTGCACCGCGCTCCGAGCCGCGGGTCCACCTTAATTGGTCATTGACACCATTCTAAAATCTCCCGTTCCGTCTCATTATTTCATGACATCTGTTTTGATGAATCTGATTTTTATGAAAATCATAAATTTCAAAATGTTTAGATATTAAAATACTATAAATAAATAACTATTTACAAATGCATTTAAAGTTAATTTACTATAATATCATTCCACGGTCACTTTCAATTTTTTGCGATAAAAAGCAGCCTGTCATTGTTTTAGGTCTAATCTGTCAATTTATTAAATTTCATCAAAATCGGTTCAGTAATTTAGTTCTTAATACGTTTCACAGATATAGAGTTACTTACGTTCTGCATTTATAAACGAGTTAACTCGTCTGTATTAGTTAAAGTATGTTACCATAAAAACATATTTTACCTGACTAAACACTATAAGTAAAGATTTTGTTCTGCTATTCCGCTAATAGAAAGTAAGTTACCCAATGTTACAGTATAGAACATATAGTACTAGTATATGTAAGGTATATGTTAGTGAACGCAGGTAACATTACATGAGGTGAGCAGTAAGTCGGTCAGCGGAGGGCCGACAGCGCCTATTGTCGGTGATATATCGAGCTACGAGATATTACATAAACTGTGTAATTTATGTCCAACATACATACATACATACACACAAACATACAGCGTGAGACTGAGCGCAGTGCGTACAATTGTATCGCTAACCGAATTATGGATAACTAGCTGCTGCCTGCGACTCCGTTCGTGTGGTCTTTCATATAAACGTTGACTCCCTCTTTCCCCCTCTTTAAACCCTTTTTTTTCAGTGAAAAAGTAGCCTATGTTCTTTCTCAGGCTCTAAACCATATGTGTACCAAATTTCATTACAATCGGTTCAGCAGTTTGGCCGTGAAAGCGTAAAATTATAAAAAGTTTTAACCCCTCGCGCAACCTTTTGGGGGTTGATAAAAAAAAACTATCTTTGTACCAAATTTCTTTCTAATCGGATTCTGTAGTTTTATCGTGATAGAAAGACAGATAAACAAAGTAACTTTCGCATTTATAATTTAAGTAAGGATTAATGCAATCCTCATAAAGCTATCATACAGTAAGAATTTTTAAAGTCTGATCTATAGTTGCAAAAATAACTGCTTTCAAACAAATGATCTCTTAAGCTTTAAATATTGAATATTCCGTATAATACAAGCTACATATTATCTCTGACTATACATAAAGTGATCTGACATCAATTATGGCTAATTATAGCGACTGATAAAGCCTACTGATAAGCTTGAGAATGATTGACGGACAGACAGACTGTCGTCTCATTATAATATGTCTATAGATCACTAAGTTCTACACCAAATTTACTTATATAAATATTCATTACTAGCCGTGCCTCTTGATTTTACCCACGTAGTTGAATATCCCGGGGCAATGCCGGGATATTAAGTGTCCTTTGTGCTAGACCTATCTACATACCAAATTTCAACTAAATCGGTCCAGCCGTTTTTGCGTGAAAGAATAAATATCATACATCCATACATACATTTGCACAAACTTTCACCTTTATAATATTAGTAGGATATTTTAAAGAGAGATACATATATGTTTTGATAATTAGATCAAATTACGTTAAAATCAACACTTAAAGGTCAATTTACTAAAACATTTGTTTTGATAGTACACGATTGATATAAATGTTTAATTATTGATGCGCCAAATTACTTATATTAGTTATTTAAACAACGCATTATTTTGGCTAAAGTCGAATGAAGAGATAGTTTTTAAATGAGAGTTTACTAAATGCGAAAACATTTAAATGTCTTTACGCTTTCTTGTTTAAATCGATATTGGTCACGACTATTAGTTTTATTTTTCATAGAAATAAAAATAAAATAAACACACAAGACATGAAGATTGTAATATATAGGTATGTATAAAGTTGTCAAGTCACATAACATTTGAATATCGTAAACTTATTACCGGCTCGTTGGCGCTAAATGGAGCGCAATTAGAAGTCAAACTTGCTACAATAAGAGCCCTCGACTTGGGACGTGTATAATTCAGCACTTATGATTTATATTCCGAAATTTATTGAGGTTCACTCAACAAACTTTAATAAATAACTAAGCTTTTAACTTCGTCTGGGGACCGTTGTGTGCGCATTACTAATGGAGGGCTGTTTCGTTTTTAATCTGTGCTTATGTCACTGTCAAATATGTAATGTCAGATATTGAAAATGAGTGTTATTGGAAGCACATGTGAAACTATCGAATATCGTTGTTGTAGGTTTATTGGTGTTATAATTTATAAGCTGATTTATTATATGTGTAATAATTCTGCAATTAATATCTGATTACGTATCTTATAATAATGCATATTATGTCTACACTAAATGAGTATAGTTGTAATAATTCTAATGCTCCTATAATTACCAAATTATTGCTAAATATTTTGTCTGTGGCAAATGTCATGATTTGAATGTTTTGTCTCGCTCACTCACTTGTCACCGCGGTGTTTTGAAGAAAAAGCGGGAGCGTCACTCTTAAAACAGAAAATGATTGTATTCTATAATATGATAAATGTGTTTAATAAATATAATATTATAGGAGAAAGGGGAAGTCCCATAGACAACGGTTGCAATAGGGGAAGTCCCGTAGCCAAGGGGAAGTCCCGTGGCGCTAAGATCAAAGCGTCCAGGTCACGTTGCCCGAAAGAAGACTAAAAGGGGAAGTCCCGTAGCAAACAGTCGATACACGTGGCGCGCTAGGATATAAAAGGCGGGCCCACAAACTAGGCTCTCTTTCTGCGGCGATCCATCCAAGCAATAACTCTGTCCGTTTGTCTGATATTTTGTCGATAGTTTGTTTGTATAGATTCAGTTAATATTAGTGTCGTGTTGTATTAGTTGTTTTATATAAATTCTGTTCATATTAGTCTCGTGTTTGGATATGTTAAAATCTTTAAATTGATGTAAATTCTTTTTAAATGATTTTGAGTTTTATTTAGTTAAAATAAGTTTTACTCCCAAATATATAATATTTATTCCTTAGTTTCACAGTAAGCACATTTTACATTACATTTAACACATAAATTCCAGCCTTGCTCATAAAAAAAAAATGTTACAAGCCATACTTCATATGTTATCTTCTGCATTATTCACTGCACTCATTTTACTACTCTCTTTTCTTATCCATATATTAGTTTTTTTTTAGCTTTTTTCAATATCTTGTCATCATGATAGGGATGATTGTGAGCATTACATCTGAATATATAATTTTATACTTTTTTATTCTTAATTTGAAATAAAAGAACTTAACATTTTGTGTTACAAAAATTTAAAAGAATTAATGTAATCAACATATTTATCCTAAAAAGAAATTATTAATATAAATTTACCTTTTCACTATTTTATCTCCTTCAGTATCAATAAAGGCCTTGCACCCTTTCCTGCGATAATCTAGACATCTCCACCTTCTCTTGAATCCTTTACAAGATGTATGATGCATATAGTATATGAACCGATTCAAAATCAGTTGCAGAGATCCTCTAGAAGACACAGAATATTGATGGGGATCTAAAATTCAAAACCATAAAATTATATGTATATCTTTTGATGTGTTTATTCTGTTTTTAAAATAAATAAATTGAACCTGTATTGACAGTAATATTTGCTATGCTTCCTATTTCCATTGCTTTCTGATTGTCTAATTGGGTAGCACTTGAGTTATTAATGTTGGCCATATCTTTATCTAAATGTAAACTCTCAAATAAATTATCATTTATACTATTTGTATTATTTATTGATTCCCCTTCTGTATAATGCTGATCCAGGTTAGTATTTCCAAAATCGAAGTTAGGTATTGTTTCAGTGCTAGAAATAGATTGATGTATTACCAGGTGATCAAAATGATTAATTAATATTAGATATATTATGTATTATGTTTGTAAGTTCATAGAAACATACACAAATCCATCCTGGTGTGGTTCATCAGGTGAAATATTATTTTGTATTGTATTTTCCAATACTGTACCCTGTAAAAAACATTCCAATGTGGAAAGACTATATTATATGAATTAACAACATAAATAGATAAATAATAAGAGGAAAACTACCTGCAGAGAAGCAACATTGTTGAGTCCTAATAAGTGTAAGTCTTTGGCTGTTTTAAGAAAGGATTGCAACATATTCATTGGAACCTGTATTTCCCCTGTGTAAATATATTCAACTATGAGAGTCAATATTTCATATTTAATGTTCTGGAATAAAAAAGTTAATAGTCAATGTTATTTGTTGGAGCCTCCATATTTATGTACATTCTAAAATTGTGAGTTGAAGAGATTTTCTTCTAAAAGGAACCAAATTGATTTATTTATAAAAATTAATCATAGGGAGTCTAGGAATTAGTTTTAATGATAAGGTTGTGACTAATGAATACAATACTTTTATTTAAAAAAAAATTGGCATTGTGGGTATATTTTTAATTGCTTAAAAAATAAACTGATGTAACACCTTTTGTTAGAAGAGTTTATTTTTAATTTTAATATAACAAGTAATGTATGATTGTACTATATTTGTACCCAATAAATTTATTGCATGTAATTATTTAAACCAACAAATAAAATCATTACAACTGTTAAATATAAGAATTTAATAGTTGTAATTCTTATATTTATATAAGAATAATAACGCATTCAGAAAAAAAACTTACATTAAGGAATAATACAGGATGTTCACATGGTATTGAAGATATCATTTCTTTTAAATATGGACTAGCTAAAGCTACAATGCTTTTGTGTACTTTTACCAAATATCCTTCAGCAGCCAATGTCATATCAACAAATTCCTCTTTCTGCAATAATGTATGGTAAAATATTAGGCTTATCTTCTACTGAAGAAATGATTTTTATAAATGATCAAATAAATATTTTACTTGCTGTAAGGTGGAAAAGCCGCAACGAAGCTTTTCTTTGTAGGAGTCAAATGTCAAATTATAATATTGTGCCGACATATTTCATCAGTTAAAATAGTAATTAATATTTTTTGGATCGTGTCGTTAAAATGAAACTAAAAACTTCTATTGTATTCTATTCTTGGTGAAATGGCAGTGCTGTGTTGCCACAATTTTGCCAATGTCTTGTTGTGGGAGGGTAAAAGCTTCTATTTAACTAGTTGTCCAAAAATTGTATCCTTCAAGCAGAGATTTCCACAACTACTAAAACTCCACAACAATTTTTAGTTTCTACAGCCCTTACCTAAAAAAAAACACACACACAATAAATACCATTACCAGTTAGTAATGATGGCTAAGTTAATTGAGACAAATGTTAAACTAAAACACAGTTGTATAATGTTAATATTTTACATATTATTCGTAAACAAAAAAAAACCCCTACAAGATAATCATTTTAATGCGGTTTGTCTTTCCATGTTGCTGTCAAACGTCAAATATTGACGAATTACGATTTTGACACGATTGATTTTGACGCATGTTTGTTGATCAATAACTGGTTTACCTTTTAATAAATTCGGGATTCCGGAATATCAATAAAGTAAAATTATTGGCACGAATACTATTAAAGTAACAAGAAAACGGGGTGTTATCAAGATAGAGAGAACATTAATAATAACCCAAATAAAAAACCTCTATCAACTATGAGAAAATGAAATTACTATACATTAGAAAATTAAACATTACAAAACATTCATATACAATATAAAAGATTACATGATGAAATAAATAAAAATCGTAAAAATGAAGTTTTCATTCCAGCATCGTGCTTTTTATTGTTATGTTGGAATGAGTGTTTGGATTTTTTTTCTTATAACAGGTAATTGTATTATAATACTAATCTTTAAATTCTTACAATTTTTTAAAGAGTCCGTTAAATCATTAAATATTTTGTATGTATTTCTTTCCTGAGTCCCACAAATGTAAGCAATATTCAATATAGATTTTTTTATTTTTCAGTTGTATACAAGTACATAACAGTTAGTGATGAACCTGTTGCCATAAAAGTAGAACATAATAAGTACTTACCAAAAATTGACGTTAAATACAGAAAGACATATATGAAAGCATGTAATCCAGCCGACAATATAGTGAGAGGATCAGAAGGTAATTTAAGTTTTTTAAAGGATCCTTTGTAATAATCAGAATGCTTGTAATATTATGAAGTTATTTATGCTATCTTGCTACTGATTGTTGTGATTTGATGAGACATATTAAATCTAATTAAATCACAATTAAATATTTTATGACACATATAAAACAGGTTATTATATACTATTTTTAACAGTTATTGCCTTGATTGGAACTTTAATAGGGTTTATAATTACATATACAGATAACTTGGTGGTATGTAATTTCTGTGTGTGTTATTAAAAAAAACATTCTCTTCTATACTAATTAATACCAATTTAATTTTTTTTCAGCTGCGGTAGACAGTGATACATGGATGTTACAAGGAATACTGGTTATCACTAGGCACGGCGACAGAGGACCGCTTACGCATTTGAAAGGTGGTGATAAACTTCCCTGTGACACAGTACATCCATCTCCGCTACTAAAAAGGTTGGTTTAAGATACATACAACACCAGCTGTTGCCCGCAATTCCATCAACATGGACTTTCATAAAAACTTTGACCCCCCCGTCCTTCCTTATAACCACCATAACAATCAGTTCAGCGATTTGGCCGTGAAAGCGTAAAATTGTAAAAAGTTACAACCAACCCCCAAAAAGGTTGCACAACTGATTGATTTAAAAAAAGTCTTAGCCTATGTCGTTCCACAGGCTTTAGAATATCTTTGTACCAAATTTTGTTCTTATGTGTTCAGTAGTTTTAGCGTGATGGAATGACAGACAGAGTTACTATCGCATTTATAATATTAGTATGGATATAAGGTCCAAAGACAAAGTGTATACAGTTTATAGAAAAGAAACAAAAGGTAATTACTATAGTACCTCTTACAACTTTTGTAGTAAGACTCCAAAAAGTTTGATTTTAATTTTTTTTTACATTGACATACAAATTTCAATAAACCTACTTGAGTTTTTTGTATGCTCACTTATACCTTGTTCTTTTGTATATAGAAAAGGATGAATATGGTTTTTTTCTCTTTTTTTAACTTTTCTATATTTATTTCCAGCTATGAAGAGTTTGTGCTTAATGCAAGTGCTTCAGGTCGAGCGTGGTGGGTGGCTGGACCGGGACCGTTCCATAACTTTCCTTCACTACCAAGAACGGCTGCTACACATTGTGCTTTGGGGCAACTTACACCTACTGGTTTATTGCAGATGATCACTGTTGGTAAGGACTTTGAAATTTAGTTTTTTTTTGTATTTCAAGCGTCTATTTGTGGCTATTTATACAGCTTTAAAATAAAGAAAAGAAACAAATTATATTTTTTATTTAAAAAAAAAATCAAATTATATTTTTTAAAATGGTATTGTCACGGGCATAGAAAACTATGTGAGTAAAACGCTGAATCATGGTTAGTGTATCATTAGTTGATATAGAAAAGGTGATTAAATACCGTATTTTCATGTTATTTCAT
>DWAJ01003822.1:0-14027 GCA_018238005.1 Eurema mandarina
CAAAAAGCCCGTTGGCCCATGGCCACAGAAGCCCTATGAGCCCACGACACTTCAACTTCAACCAGCAAAAATCTCCCTCAGAACGCTCGAGCCCTTGCAACTTCGACAGAGCTCACGGCCTGCACTACACGACCTCACTAAAGCACCATCGAAGGGAAAAGTCCAGATCTCCCAAGCCCCCACCGGTGCACATACACACGAACCCAGGATACGTATCCCCTAACCGAACGAGGAAACTATACAGCTCGACTTCCACAGTGAGTTCACCCCGGCTTGTGACGTCACCGAGCATCATATCGAGTCACACTGATGATTCTACGGACGCTATGCCGGGAACGCCGTCCGCGATCATCCACGACGCTGACGACGAAGCAACAACAACTTCTTCGAGAGTTTGCCGCAAATCTACTTCAGATTTGACGGATCTAACTGATGACACTCCCCAAACTCGGTCAACCAGTATAAGCAGGCCATGCTCGCCGATGAGGAGAGGGTCTATGAAAGGCGGTCTCGCGTATTTAGCGAGTAGACGTGGCTCAAGGGACTCCACTGTGTCAAACTGTGACTCCGTTGAAGATATAGGGCCTTTGAACTTTCAAAATACCATGCGCGGTCGCCAGCGACGAACTTCGAACTTTCTGGAATTACCTGGTAAGTTTTATTTAATTATTCATCATTAATATATAATTGTTCAATGTCTTTCTAAAACTACGTTTATTCGGTTTGATCTATTCATGTTATACTAAAGTAACAAAATATTATAATTATATGCATATACTGATACTATTTTTTGGAATTTTGCAGTGCAGGAATTTATCTTTAGATACCGATTTAAATATGTTTACCAATAGAAAACCCTTTTACTTATAAGTGTTACAGATTATATCAACCCGAAAAATATAAAAAGAGAATTCTACGGCAACAGTAGGCTCTATATTTCAGTGTATAAACAAAATATAACGCAAATAAACGCTTAGAATATCAAATAACACGTCACAGGCACAATAGCTCGCAAAATTCCCTCATAAACGTTATTAAGTTTTATGAAACAAATTTAATTAACAAAATACTTGTGAACGAGGTGAGAACATGATTTCAATCGGCCATGTTGCCATCGGCTCTAATACTTTACATTATGAAGTTTGTCGTAAAAGGCGGATTAATTAATTTTTGTTATGTAATGTTTCACCTGAAATATAATAAACGTGGGTCGAATGTCAGCGGTGATATTAAATTTTCTCTAACAGTCTATTTTGTAGGCGTTTATTTTTATTTAAGTTATAATAATATAATAAGCTAGGTATGCGGTTATACTTACGCTAATATGTTTTTTAATACATTATTTATATCATGTAAAAGTTAAATAATAATAACAGAGAGAAGTACTGAACAGATTTCACAAGTAAATAATGGTTAGGTATACACTATTTTTTCCAGGCAATTTTCTTTATACTGAAGTAGTACTTCTTTAGTTAGCAAGTCTTCTTTGTGTGTATTATATTTCCATTAGTATGCATAGTAAAAGTTATAATTTAAAGGTACATATCTATTGTGACTACAATGTAGGCATTTATTTATGTTTTATTTAAATTGATTGTTATTATTATTATTTTTATTATTATTACACATGGAAAATAAGATCCTGAAACATAAAAGCTTTGATATTCTATATTTGTTTGTTAAAAAGATTAATATTGTTAAGTTTCAGTAGCTATTTCCAAATATATAAAATGTCGTAGCAGCTACGAAAAGCGTAGAGCGTCTACGTCCGAAATTTAAAAACAAAATATACCATTTATTCATTTGTAAAATCCAGTTACAAAATAGAATTTGTTTTTTTGTTTGCATAAGCTTTTCTGTCTGCAAAATAAATCTCCGTTCATTATAATACTAGCCGTATCTCAGGGTTTCCCCGTGTGGATAATAACATCAAATTAAACAAATTGGTGCCTATTTGTTATTCTAGAACTTAAGGGTCCCTTATGTGTTTTTATACTTGGTAATCCTTTTTTCGCATCTGTGGGTCTTTTTTTATATTATTATTAGATTTGGTGCATTAAGGTAGTAAACCAGCTACGCCCTCGGCTTTATCTATGTTTCCTTCGATCCAGTGATAAAAAGTATCCATGTGTAAATCCAGAATCTAACCTACCAGGAATCCAAATTCTTTTGGTAGTTTTATCCATACAACTGAATTTTAACGGTAACCCTACCATATGACGATTTTGAGACAGCTTTTAGGGTGTCATTATACTAGTATTTACAGACTTACAGCTGGGTTTCGAATTCCGAGGTGAACTCACTATAATGACTGGACAACCAGGATCAAGACTATGTGTAATGGGGCATACTATCTACTGTTTCAGTTTTCGAACTTAAGTCTATTATGCCGGTATCTATTTATTTATGTTATTTCTTTATTTAAGGACAGCCAGGAATTGCTTACTTTAAAACATACAATAATAAAAAAATACAAAAATTTTATAAAGAGAGTAAACTTTTTTTAAGGTCATCACACCATGCATACAAAAACTATACATATAAATGAATGTCTGTCTCTCTGTCTATCTGAACTATCTATTCCAATATGATACTAAAAATGTTTCAATAAAAAGTTTAAATTTAAAAAAGAAACAACGGGACACAGGCTGTTATAAAATTAAATCCCTTATCCTACAGAAACCTATGAACGTCTCTTTAAACTTGCCCGGTCAATAACCGGTACCCTAGATTTCTTTATAAGACTACTATGGCTTCATATCCGCGGTCTCTATAAGAGTTCTTTAAACTCGCTCTGTGGAATGTTAGAAGATTATATCATTAAGAACAAAACAAGACAATACGTAGACAAGATATGTTTTCATAAAAAAACGTTATTTTAAAATGCTAACGGCCAAATTTAAATTTCGAACAAGACATTTCGGTTAATTTTAATAAATGTTGTTAACACTGGCTATTATATTAGTAAAAATAAAACAGTATGAGCTCGGTTTTAATCCTGTCTAAATTATTTGCATACCGAAATTCAACCATATATATTTTAGCGTAAAAGTACTTTTTGCGTGAAAGAATAACAAACAGCTATACCCACAAGGACACTTACAAAGTTTTAACAATGTAACTAAAAAATTAGTAAGTGTACATAAAACTTTTGTCGTATGAGGTTAACTGAAAGTCTTTTAAGGCGAACTTTTGAACTTAACATTTTCCCACAAGAAGGGCAAATGAGCTTGCCAATTCTCTTTTGTGAATCGTCATAGTATAACTTAACAATCATTTATAGTTCGGAAGGCAGTTTCCACAGGAAAAAACCAGTTAGAAACTCTGATAGTTGCTCTTTTAATTAATGTACATTACAAGAACAATTACAATCCACACTAATATTATAAATGCGAAAGTAACTCTGTCTGTCTGTCTTTCCATCACGCTACTGATCCGATTAGAACGAAATTTAGTGCACAGATGGTCTAGAGCCTGGGGAGGGATATAGGCTACTTTTAAACTGGAAAAAAGGGTTATAAGGGGGGAAGAGGAGGGTCACAGTTTATATGAAAGTCCACGCGGACGGAGTCGCGGGCAACAGCTAGTATTTATATAAAAATGTCTCCGAACGTAAAGCAACATTGTTCCAAAAGTTTTGTATTCCTTTGTGGCACCTTTAAACTATACTAATTGTGGATTCTTATTCCAGTGGTAGAACATTCGAGGCCCCGGGTTTGCTCGCTGCCAGAGAAACCGTACAACCCTCGACTTTCTGACGACTTATACAGATTGAGGACATTTTCCATCACCACTAAGGGAGGGGTCGTCAATTGTGGCGACTCTATTTGTAACAGACGGAGTAGGTCTAATACTTCAGTGAATTCTACAAACAGCAGGTACGTTCAATAGTAATAATAATAATAATACTTAAGGACGTTTTTTTAACGCAGTGCTATCAAAACCCACGTTAAGATCTTGTAATTAGTATAGAAATAATATAAGAGCTATTTTTATCTTTAATTCTACAAAGATTGACTCAGTTTTATAGGGGACTTTTTGTTTCATGGAAAGGTGGAGAAATATGTATAATATGTTTATTATTTCCTAATATTAGTGATCACAGATCTCAAAGTATTTAGTTTTACATTTAATAAGCGAGATATTTAATAGCATATACAATACTTTTCCATCTTACAAAAATATGACCATCGCAACACTATAATTTCCTCGTGTTATTCTACAGCATTTGTATAGGATGAAACCGCATTGCATGACTTGTAAATAAATCGGGTCAACGACCCGGCCCGCCAAGACGGAGCCGATGTCTACAGAATATAGCCTGTCACCCCTGTTCATATTATAAATTCGAAAGTCACTATATGCCTATTAAGCTTTTACAAATGAACCACTGAACTACTTTTCTATTACAAGTTACGTACTTACGTACTTAAGTACTTCGTTACAAGTATTATCGTCTAAGATACAGCTTTGCGTCTCAAATGTTCAGGAGGTACGATAAAAGGTATTTTATCGTAGCTCGTTAGTTAGGTATAACTACTGAACTAATTTTGATGTAACTAAAGTGGAGAGATAGTTTAGAGTTTTTTGGACATTTTATTGCGTAAAAAGGTTGCAGTAAGGGTAATCTTCGAAAAAGCAACTATTACATTAAATTATTTAGAAACTTAGTGTAAATTATATTTGCTATTGGACTTGTCTTGAATAAAATCATAAAGAATCTAAGAACGTGTACATGCTTTACGCATGTGAAACCACGGCTCAGAATTAGTCAATAACGGATGTACGTTGCCTTCTACTACAAAGGAAACTAGAATTGATGTTCACTTTTTTCACCTGAGATAGTAAAGGGACTATATTTTCATTCCCATAGATCTCTGTGCAACGAATAACTACCCACATGTTACGTCATTGGATACAGCCATTCAGACTGACCTATGTTGCTTTGTGTTTGAACGTGAATGACCCGTTCTTTTTAAAAGTCATTTCAAGATGTTATGTCCTCCCGGAATGATTGACTTAATACTTACATATAATACAGTTTAGGTCTCATATTACAATTTAGGTCTTAATTACTACTAAGTCTAGGTACAATTTATATAATTAAAAATAAAATAGAATAAATTGAATAAAATAATTAAAATATAAGATACGAATGTGACACGTGATGTTATATTATATACTTTTTAAGGTTTGAAGATTATTTGCTCTGTGGATAATATTTCATTATATAAATACACTAGCGACCCACCCCTGTTTTGCTCGTATGTATTATACATATAAATCTTCTTCTTTAATCATTCTATATATTTAAAAAAACCGCATGAGAATCGGCTGCGTAATTTTAAAGATTTAAGAATATATAATAGACAGTAGAAAACGATTTTGTTTTATACTATGTAATCATGAGATACGTGCTTGTAACCGAAACTATCGGATATCCGATATAAAAAATATCCGTATAACCGAATCTGAGATAATAAAAAAATAAAATAAAAATAAAAAACACTTTATTGAAGTATCATAAACAAATTAAATTAAATTCAGATATTTCAATAGGCGGCCTTATCGCTAGGATGCGATGTCTTCCAGGCAACCTTGGTGGTGATAAAAAGTTATTTAAATAGATAATAGTTTCGGATAATATCGGATAGGAGCGGCATTTTTATTTTAAGTAGATAAGTGTTACTCAATATTTATTTTTATTAATTTGCATTTTAAATACCTAGCTGTAATAATTACTAACAAACTAAACTTTTGAAATTACTTAAAATTTTAATATCCCTTACCGAAATTAACCGAAACTAACGGATAGTCCGAAATAACTTCATATCTCTATCCGTAACCTTATCCAGTATAATAATTAATCATTCCTATAATATCCGTATCCAAATCCGTATCCGAAATTTCATATCCATAACATCCCTGCTTTTTAGTGGTACGTGTATATTCTGCAAGTAAATACATGTCAATGTCCTGAACGCAGCCGACAATTTGGAGCCTCAGTGTGGCTTTGTCTGGCCTGTCAGATGTCATACACAGCTGAGTCAGCCATTTGAGGTTCACGCTCCAATTGATGGTGGAATGCATGACAAAGGACCTTTGAGTTAAAGAATAGTGCATCGCTTTGTGTAGACTAGTATAAAGATTTATAACCCATGGTTGTGTTATGTCCTTTGAGAGTTCTATAGTTAGAGAAAGATTTTGTTTTCATACTAAAACATTAAAACAGGCTTTTTTTTATTTATTTTCATAAACCAAACCATATACATGTTTTTAAAAATCCCGCCAAACTGCGCAGCAGTTTGTCGGCGGAAAAACGCTTGTTTTTACAGTTTTATGTCTTTTAACTATCAGTACAATATACTAGCCCCCCCCCTACCCTTATAAAGTTTAAGTTATTTAAATCGGTTCAGCAGATCCCAAAAGTACACCTCACAATTTAACAAGCACACAAACTTTTTTTAAAGCATATAGCATCACAGCTGTGCAAGAACGCAGTCCCTGGGCTTCATTTAGTAACTTAAAAAGCTTATTTTGATAAAACCGACAATATACTTCAAAGTAAACACATAGTGTCAGGATAAGTGTAAAATTGCTTATCTGGAACAAGAAGAAAACTTTACAGGAGACGTTAAAACTTTTTATGTATTTTTGAATTGGACGCATTATAATGAGCGAAATTTTATATTGCCTACGTTTCTCATGTACGGCTTTATATGTCCTTTGTTTCTTTATTTTATGTATATATTCTTTATAAAATGTATTGAATAAGTACAAAAATCAAATACAAAAACAGATACAATACAGACACTTAAAGTAAATGGCGGCCTTATGGTTATAAACCATTTCTTCCAGGCTACCATATTATGTATTTAATAAAATAAGAGAGTTAAAGCAGTTTTGTGAGTTCGAGAATAGAAAGACTTTATAACAGAAAAAAAGACAGAACCAATACTTATGTTCTAAAGAGCTGAAATATATTAGGTATTATTTTATTATTAAGGTTTAAGATGATTCTATTTAATATGATGAGACACTATCTATACGATGTCACGTTTTTGCTCCTATATAAGTCTCTTCATCATTTGTCTCACCTTTTTGATTGTCCCTACTGAAAACAACATATTTCTTTCTCAGTATACGACAGTATAGTTCTTATAACCCCAAAACAGAATCAGATAACAGTGAGCGATTGTTGGCGTGACCAGCCCGACCTGAATCGCGGATTTTGACAATTGCGTGGAGCCTTCTAAGGCGATAATGAAGAATGAGAAATGACCTAGATAAGAATTAGAATATCATGGATATTTCACTTACTACTATTTCATTTACTTCTTCTATATTAAGGCTAAAATAATGGCTTGGGAAATGTTCAGAGAAAGACTTTAGATGACTTTTTATTGTTAAAAACCACATCAATTTCTTAAAACTATACTATTATATACGACCTCGAGCATACGTGCATGAGAGAAGGTGATCACTTACCATCAAACATAAAATAATGTCGCTTACTCATAACCAGTTAAAAAAATCCAACTATCCAACCAATCCAACCAATTCTGTTGTTCGCAGGGCATCAGACAGATCTCCATTCGATGGTTCCTGTTGTTCGGGCTATCGGCCTGTTGATTCCGGCAGCCTCACTACGCCTGATGATGATGAAATGGATCCGGTACGAATTTAAATTCATAATTTTGGGCAAATTTACTTGGATTTTCAAATTTAAAATGGCATTGCCGCCAATTTTTGTAAAAATATTTATGATTCTATATTAAGAACAATTGAAGGGGTTTTCGAAAGATCTGCAAATTGAAGGATACAAATTCTGTTATGCTAAAAAAGTGAAAGTCGATAAGTATTTTATTATTGTTATTTTTTACCAACTTCGGAGTCACAAAGTATATTTATTATCATTTTAATTCTTATGGCAACACAGAACTGTCATCTGTCACAATAACTGTATTTGATTAATTTTAGGGTAGTTGAAGATTTCTTGAAAAAATAATGTGTTTTTCATTATGACGGTGTAGATAATAATGAAAATTATAATTAACTTTAAAAGTGAGCGGTTGTTGTTCATCTATGGTATTGAAATCACGTGCTGATTGTCACAACCAAATATCAACCCTGAAACATATTCTACACACAACTAGACATTGGCAAAATTGTGGTAACGTAGCACTGACATTTCAACAACAAGAAGAAAAACTGTTTCAAAGTATTTGAATTTGTTTTTTTTTTTAGATTCCCAAATACAGAGTGGTGTTACTTGGAGACGCAGGGGTTGGCAAGACAGCACTCGTCTCACAATTCATGACGTCCGAATACATGAATACATACGACGCAAGTCTGGGTAAGTTGCATTTTGGACATTATTCTTGAGGTGTCTAGTTTCGTAGAGAATGAGGCATGCAATTTCTTTGCTAATTCTATTGCTTATTTGAAAGTTAACACGGGTAATATTTAAATATAAAATATTTTATTTATACTAACTCACTAAGAAATCCTTCTTTGTGACTTCTTAGATTTTAAAACAAAGTCACCAGATTAAGTTCTGTCTAGTTTTCTTAATTCTTATTAAAGCAAATCTATAAAATTATGGACCTTCGAAGTAAAAAGCTTTAACATAATTTATGGCTAATATAGTATAAATACTATTTATACCTATACTTATTATAATTTATATCTTCTTCCATTTATATTATTGTTACCAAAACAATTATTTTAAATGCCCAAATGTAGGGTGAATCATTATCTATTCCTACATGTCACTAGATATGATCTGTCAGCTGTCACATGTCAAACGTCAAATGAAATGATGGAATCGTGCATAATTATAATTAAGCTTTACGTGTATCTATATTTTTTGTTTATGGCCAACTCAAGTATTAATCTTTAAAAAAAACTAAAACAAGTCTTCGCTGTTTATTCGAACTTCAGAAGTAATATTGTTAGGAGCTCGGTAGTACTCCTTTTTTATCCAAGTTGGTTTAATTAAGAAAAAACTCCATGAACTTTAACAATGATTATTTTGCTATCTTGTTTATTTAGTATCTGGTTGCCTTGACGTAATGGCTTATTTACGGCGGCTTATATTATGTTTCTTAAAATGAGTTTTTATTTATTTTATGTTTTAATAAAACGTTTAGAACTGTTTTAACACATCTATTAAAAGGAATACGGGAACTAAATGATACTTCTTAATGGGTACAAGTTTGATAATAGCATAAAAAACCTAACGAATTTTCCTTCTATCTCAAAACCAATAGATAGAATAGTTTTCATTAAGACATGTATTTAGTGTAGCGCCATTAAGTCTAAGATGGATTACATCGGAGGCTGTGTCAGAAGCCCAATGTTACGTGTCGAAACTCGAAAGCAGACATAATCAGAATATAGGCTGAGAGCTTTATAAGCAATACATTAGAAACTCCTACAATTTTTCTATATTGCTTCTTTACCAGTAATGTTTGATTTTTTTATTATTCTAGTATATTAGATAGATTATTGAGACATGGTTTGTTTTTAATCCCGGTTTGCTACGGAAATCCACGGAAGCGGCTAATTTTATATTTTTAAAAAAGTTGTTTAATTTTATTGTATTTTCTCTTCTACGTATGGTAACCTGGAAGAAACTGTTTATAGCATAAGGTCGCTATTAAAATATGCAGATTAACTAAGATAATAAACCTTGGTTCTTTTTTGACCGACTTTAAACAAAGGAGAAGGTTCATCAATTCATAATATGTTTTTGTACTAAGTGTTTTTAACTTTCATGTAAAAATGTATTTGTATATAGGTACGAAAATCTTTTCAAACAATTTCATATCATCAACGACTTTAACTCATCCCTACTCGATAATCTACAAAAAATATCATCTAAAACTCCGATAGTCGATAACATTCAGTACCGCTCATCAGAGCCTCGTGATCTCGTGTTGCGGGCAACGAAAGTTGTTGTTTTGTTTCCCCAAGTTTGTTCAGCAATTGTCGGCGTTCGTTCCACCGGAAACCTATTAGAAAACTTGTCCAAATGAGTCTTTGCAAACATCGCTAGTTTGCTTTCGTTATGTAGTGGTTCGTTCGCAGGATTAGGGCTATTCACACGAGTAAATCTATCGAAGATTAATAGAAAAGTAATTAAATATCAATGCTTATATTTTTTTACATTACGTGTACAATAAAAACATAAAAATATAAACATTGTAAGTAACAATGATGATAGACTGTGGTTATAGGATATATATGTAATAAAATAAAGGATAGGAAAAAAGAGTTTTGTAATTGAAAATGGACCGATATTACTGCGTTTTATTCAGTACTAGCGACCCGCCCCGCTTCACTCGTATATATTATGCATGTATTATACATATAAACCTTCCTCGTTGCGTAGATTAAAAGATTTAAGCATACATAGGGGATATAGGGACAGAGAAAGTGACTATTTTATACTGTGTAGTGAAGTTTCCCTTATTAAATAATACGCAGTGACATGAGACATCTCTGATGAGATGCGATACCTTAATACTGATCTACTGTGGTACCACACAAAGGAAGCCGGCGTATTAAAAAAAAATTCATAGCCCACAACATTACACAATAGTATCTCCATACATTCACTAAACAAGAAGACGTATACTTTAAATTATAAAGAACTTAAATACAACTTTGAACATGGATAAATATGACTGTAAATAAACCTAAATAAAAATATAAACTCAGTAACTCGCGGCAAAAGCGAGTAAACTGAGAAGTGAAACAAGAATTTTACAGAAATTTGTAGTGAACACGAAACTAAATGATCTTGTTAGGGGAGAAACTTTGTGCGATTAAGTATTGCTTGCCGTGTTTAGGGACGAGTACTGTGGTGTCTTTGATAGCGAGCAATATATACTTACATTTTATATCAAAACGTGTAACAAAAATGCGTGGTCATATTTAAGGATCTCAAAGATTACCTAATTTTAAATTAATTGATGAATAAATAAAATAATAAATCTCAAATATGTTTATTTTAATGTGGGGACTTGTATATAGTCTATCTATGAGTATCTGAATATCACGCAAAAATATGACCACACATTTCTGTTACATGTTGTTATATAATATTTGTATAATAGGAATTACATCTAGGAATTTGTAAGTCTATCGTTTGAAACAATTTATTTAAAGTATATACCACGACCCTCACTGTATTTGGTATATACTGGTCTATTGGTAAAATAAATTCAACATTATAAAAATGAATCACTTTTTCCCTTGGTCAAGGCATCACGCGTGAATGGCTGAACCGATGACACTCATTCTTTTTTTCTAATATATTTTGTTAAGAAGGTTCTTATGTAAGAAAAAATTAATATTTCACTTTTTCAACCGACTTCAAAAAGGCGGAGGTTCTCAATTCGACCCGTATGTATTTTTTTCTATGTTTGTTACGCGATAGCTCCGCCAATTATGAACCGATTTGAATAAATATTTTTTCGGCGTATAGGTAGTACCTTAAGGGTGGTCTCATTTAAATTTAATATTAAATAAACAACCCCCAAGGGTGGAAAATTGGGGATGAACTTTTTAATACCGTAAAACGCTGTAACTTTGCACGGATTTTGACATTTTTCTTTTGTATTCAAAAAAACGTTTGTTGTAACGGATTTTAAAAGGTAGCAGGCAAAAATATACCTTATGATTATTGCATAGGGTCGCAATCTTTTAGTTAATTAACTTTATTTTTAATACTACAAGGTTTTAAAGTCATAGGCAAAGTTGTAAGTAAAATATGCAACATTGCCTAGAACGATAGCAAAATTAATATTGTATAAAATATGTCTTTTTTATTTCTTTCTGCAGCCTCAGGACAACTCTCGTATCTTGGGTAGTCAAATGGTATCTTTTACACACCGTTTTTTTTTTCACAGCTAGTAGGCAAAGTTACAGCAGGTCCTATAGACATTCTATACAAAATTGCAGCCTTGGGTAGGGTTGTGCAAGAATAATATTTTTGAAATTAATTAGTTCCATTTATTTTGATCACGAAAGCGGTGTATTCGTATTTACTAAAATGAATAGTATTTTTTCAAACAGTTTATTTGAAACACAAAATATAAAATAAGTCAGATTTGACTAGACAATGTTTTTTTTTATTAATACAATTTTAAGAACAAGATCGAGTTTTTAACCTTTGGTATTAAATAAACATCTAAACATAAAAATTATACAAGTGAATAATATTAAAATGTTTCTCAAAGACCAAGTCTTAAAGATAAATTTACAAAAACAACATATTTTTTTGGAGTTAATACATATTTTAGAGAGGAATAGAATTCCTGCCTATTTAACATTATATCAGGTTTAAGTACTTAATAATCAATAAATCTTTCAAACAAAACTACTTATGTAGAAAAAAATTTTTAAGCTTTGGAAAACTGTTTACTCGAACTTTTTTTACTCTTTCCGTCGTGGGATGCCAAACTGCTTCTCAGCTTCGTATGAAGAAATAACTTTATTCTGCACAAGATCTACAGCGACTTCTAACATTTCTTCTGAATAATCAGCGTAATTGCGAGCGCCTGCTTTTCTCCTTAGTCGCTTCCCAGTCGTTGTCATATTTACGAATAACTGAAATAAAATTAGGCCATCACCAAAAACGGCGTTTTGTTTGAAAGTTGGGGTTAGCCTATAGGCGGTGGTAGGGTAAAGGGCCGCATAGGTAGATTTTATTACAGCCTTAATTATTCGACCTCCAAGCAATATAAGCACAAGGCATTGTACTTAGGTTTGCAGAGTGATAGCAAATGAAATTAATTAAATGTATAACGAATTAACATTTGAGGTGACGTGCGCAGTGCAAAGCCCATGTCATGCATGTCATTGTATTATTATGTGAAGATCTGCTTAATTTGTGCCTCCGATTTGGAAAGATTTAGTGCTTAACATCAGGATACGAGTAGGATACCTACTTGTCATCAATTCATTACATAATAGGAACAGAATAAAATCATGACAAGGTATAATGATTGCTATACCTATTGAAAATATCATACTTTCCGTAACATTATTTTCGTATCTGACAGGCTCAAACAAATTTAAATATACTTAGGGAGATTAAAACTAATAAGAATTCAAGAAGTGTCAACCCTAAGCCTAGGCAAAGTTATGTCATCCAAACTCCCAAAACACTGCTCAACATTGCCTGCTAAAATACTTCATGAAATTAATGTCTTTTTTACAATTATATTATACAATACATCAATTAGACAGTCTTTACTTACCGTGTGGCGCTATCGGAACTTCAAAAGATGTTTTATTTGGCCGGTGTATCAAAAGTTCTTCAACACAAAAAAAAACCGCCCGCTCGGTTTAAGTTTTGACACTGAACTGACGGCTCAATAACTGAGTTGCCCTGACCAAAAATACAAAATATGTTGCCAGAATAATGAGATATTACTACAAAGTGGTATAAAATAAAATAAACCTAAGCAAACGCAAAATATCCTAATCTAAACAAAACAGGCAAACATGGGGTTGGTTGGCAAAGTTACAGCATTTTACGGTATAAATATTGATTTGTACAAGAGAACGGTCACCTTCCTGTAGGAGTTGTCCTCATTGTCTTCGGTTGGTCCAAAGATGATTGATAAGGCGTTGACGTGCCTCTTGGCCTCGTCGTAATTCATCATTATGTTGAGATAACGATGAGGGCAGCCCAGCTACAGCAACATCTGTGTCCTCGTCTTCATTTACCTCATCATCCATGACAAGTTGAAGGTCATTACTACCAATGCATAAATTATGCAGGACACATGCAATAATAATTTTTCCTGCTGTTTCTGGGTCATAATGAAGAACCCTATGCCTTAATAAACATCTCCACTTGGCTTTAAGCAGGCCTATGGTTCTTTCAACTACATTGCGTGCCAATATATGTATTTTTGAATAAAATTCTTCTGGACTTCCAGCTTGGGCATTTATTACAGGGGTCATCAAATATTCCCTTTGAGGATATCCTGAATCACCTGAATGTATAA
>DWAJ01003823.1:0-14024 GCA_018238005.1 Eurema mandarina
TTAGTTGTATACACTATAAGATATTATGTTGAACTCAATTTAATCTATGACAATGCTTAATATATATATGCGCGACCCGCTGACGCTAGTGCTTAGTAAGTGTACGACTTACCTACTTAATCGTACAGGCCCTATCATGTTATAAACCTAAGCCGTCTAAGATTGTGTATCTTTTATTATCATGTGATGAGGAAGTAAGGACCGTACTAATCGAAAGCCAGATATGATTTTATTTTATAATAAAACAAAAGGGGGTGTCGATTCTTTTGATCAAATGTGTTCCTCTATGCCTACTTATAGGAAGACGAATAGGTGGCCCACAGCTGTTTTTACGGCATGCTCAATATGGCTTTCGTAAATTCTTATATTATACACTGCCATAACAAGCTATCTAATAAAGAAAAACCGCTAAGTCGCAAAAACTTTATGAAAAATTTGAGCACTGATTTGACTCGGCCATGGATGCAACAGCGTCTGGAAGCCCCTACGTTGAACTTTGAAGCGTTCAGTACGTGACAATATCACGAATATCTTTCAAAATGAGCCACAGCCATTGCCAGAGAATACCATAGAAGAACAAAGCCAAAAAAAACTTCTTTATTGTGGTTATTGTTCTTATAAAAACAGCGAAAGACAAATTAGCAGTGTACAAAATGCAGAAGAGCGATTGCTCTTCTGCATTTTGTACGATAGATTTATCGTGAGCACAATATTGACATGTGGACCGCCTGGACCGAGCTGAGCGAACGGATGTGTGTTGTGTTGAAATTAAAATTAATTTTAAAATTATTTAAAATATTTTCCCGGTGAAAAAAGTCATTTATTGTGACGCTCATAGGCCGTATGTACTTATATACGAGTATCATTGTGAGAGGCTACCTGATCCCTGATAGTTAAAATATACATTAAAATAATAACTAAAACTCATTGTAAAAATAACCTCAAAGTGACAAAGAAATCAAAGTCAATTTAAAAGATTTGCATTAAATTCAAACAAAGGTATCAATACCTTAGCAAGCGCCGATTGAACTAGTAGATAACACATCGACGTTATACCATACTACGATTCTTTTTGGGAACAGCTTTATTATCTGCAGCGTTTAAGATCATCAGATACAAGCGCACCGCACTGCACTCAGGATTGCCTCGGAGCTTCGCCTGGACCACAGCTTCCAACAACATTTTACCACACTGTGCTCAAAATATAATTGCTGGTCTTCGGGGGGAGGTGTTACGGCTGCGCAACACTAAAGGATCGCTGTCGGGTCCCACGAGAACGCGGATCGCCGACGCGGTCAAATTCCAATTAATATGAATCATACAGTATTCTCCTTGTCAATTTATATAAATCTTTATTCATTCTTAATCGAATCTTGCATCGAGCAAGTCAGAGTGTAATTAGTAATAAGTTTTAAATCTAATAAATTAATTATAAGTAATATTTGTTTTTTTTTGGGCATTTATTAATTAGTTAAGAGAAGATTATGTTGATTTTGTATTTTCAAAGATATAATAAACAGATATTAATATAAAATGTAATGTGTTTTTTAATTTCGTAAACAACCAATAAAAATAAATAATAACGAAATCTAGTCAATTTAACACATAAACCATCCTATACGTGTATTTATTTATGTAGGTAAATTTGATCTATGATTGGGCTTTTAAGATAGCAAAATATGATTGGGCTTCTTGTGGAGTTTGTAAACAAAACGTGAAATTGACTATCAAAGAAAACACATTGAAAAGTATTTTTCTAAATTTGCAAAAAAAGTTTAAATAGAAAACAAAAGGACGTAGATTGTCAATGAATGAAAAAATAATGGCATGGACACTGCTCAAACAGAGACCAAGAGGCTATAAACTTTTAGAGAGATTGTGTTTTGTCTTCTAAACGAACCTTACAGAGATTGTCTAGTTCAGGAGTTCCTAACCAGGGGGGCATGCCCATATGGGTTATCGGTAGGAATAATTTTCAGAAATTTTCGAAAATAGTACGCGCAATACACACTAAGCCCGCAAGGCCACCAACTCAACCCGTTGGCCTGTATGAAAAGAATTAAATGAAAGACAAAAAGTTGCCGACATAATATATCGTCGGCCGAACTAATTTCTTTAACTGGCAACCATCTATAAGAGATGTCATTATTGTCATCTGTCAAAGTGTGTTGTCGATTGTGCGTGATGTATTTCTTGTTTAAGTGAGTTATTTCAGCGTTAAAATGCCAAAAACGATTAAAACCAGTTAAGAAAAGTTATTTATAATATAAATAATTACTTGTCAGAACGAAGGTCTGAAGGAATTGACTCTATTCCTCTAAACAACCTCATATACTACGTCCAATATGAATTGGATAATTTGTGACTAATTTTTAGTTTAAAAGTTCTGTTTTATTTATTTTTGTTTTTTTTTGTATAGGTATATCCCGATCGTCCGTAATGAAAATACGAAGGGAGGGTCAGAACTCAGTTGTATTTTCTACACCCAAGAAAAATAAACCTAAAACAAAAACGAAAATCAATTTGGATGATCTCTATGCAATTAGCCATAAATTACAAAAATTTTATGCCGTCCGAAAAGAAGTACCGAGTTTGAAACGGTTGCTTGCAGCTCTGAAAGAATCAATAAATTCTGTTGGTGGCAGGGAGTCTCTTCGTTTACTGTTACACAAATTAGGTTATAAATTTAAAAAATGTACAAATCAAAGGACAATTCTTATGGAGCGGTATGATGTAGTAGCATGGAGGGATAAATATCTACAAGAAATCAAAGATGTAAGGAAGGCATGCCAATTGTATACCTTGATGAAAGTTATATTCATACTTCGCTCAATCATGCTAAATGCTGGCAAAGTGAAAATGAGCCTGGTGGATCTAAATCTGTGGTTAAAGGCAAAAAATATGTCATTGTCCATTGTGGTGGCAAGACTGGGTTCGTCCCTAATGCTTTATTAATTTATAATGACAAAGAAAAAAAAGAAGAATACGGTAAGTATATGATCCTCTACGTAAAAAAGGTTACTGCTATGTGTGGCATTACCATGTCGCCAAGAGAGGCTGTACGGAAATTGGTAGTTGTTCGTTAAAGTTCTTAAATTCTGAACGTGAAAAGGGAATAAATACAGTTAGGGACCTCTCGCCAACAGCTATAAAAGAGACCGCTCAGACAGGGGTCGGGTATTCGCTCGCCGGCATCGGAACGTTTGTGGTCGTAGTGATTTGTGTGTGAAGTGTTGGTTTAGTGTTTATAATAGTTCTCTGTAAGTGTTTTTTAAATTAAGTAGATGATTTGTTCCAATTTTGAATTGTTGATTAAATTATTGTAAATTTGTTTAATTATAGACGTTGTTTTTTCGAAAGTTATTTTTTTTTTAATTAACCTACTTCTGAAACCTAAATATACAATATCATTCTACTCTGATGGGTGCTTTGGGCAAAACAAAAATAGATACATTTTGCCCTATATGTCTATGCCGCAAAAAATCTACACCTGTCTATAACTACTAATTAATGGAACACACAGTCACGTCTCCGAGTAAGTTAACATTAATACAATTACAGCCTTATCATCAAGTTAAATATGGGAAATATGTAAATGGTTTTTTTAGCCCAAGCCCCAAACAGTAGGTGAAGAGATCAGAAATCGAAAAGGTTACTTATCTTTTAACGTTCAAGCTGTTTGTAATGCCGACTTTAGACTACTTAATGAATTTTGTAGCTCGTTATTTTATTTTATCATGGATATATCAATTTTGCAGTGTTAGCAAAAATATCTTACATTTGCAATCACGTTCAGCTTCACAACAAAAACTGCTTAGAATAAAACGCACGGGAAGAAAGAGATTGATCTCCGATCCATCGTAAAATTCAAATTTCAATCTGCCTTTGAAAGTCAATGTTATTGGGACGCAGATCGGAGATCGAATATTGGGATCGGCTGTTTATCATTCTCAAAACAAAAACAACGAATCTTGGACATTAGGTAACTTTATACCTAGCTTCTTATCTAATCAAAAGTTCAGAAATATATTTTGGTTTGTAGTACTGTAGTAGTAACACTCAATTTAAAAAATATTTCCCCAGCTGGATTCAAAATAATATGGCTGGTCCGGACTGGTTTAAAAAACCCGCTGGGGCAGTGTGGCAGAGGTGCCGCTTTAAAGAGTCTGAAGAATTCGAAAGTTGCATTATAAATCTGAATTTATGTATTCAATCAAATATTAGAACTAAATTTTTGGTCAATAATTGAACATTGTATTGAGACTTGTAAAAAAACAATGATGTACTCTGGTAGAATTTATTTTAGTCACGGTCTTTGTTTATTTTTAAGATCTGTAAGACTGTTGTCCACCACCAGCTAAACCGGTGATGGCTTAACAATGTGGCCACGACCGCTCTGACAAGAGCGAAATGATCGAGAAGAAGACTGTTGTAATGATTCCATCGGCTAGGTGCGACTGAGACGGACAGATTTTCGGACAGACATTTATTTTCGGTTAAGTTTGATGGTGCTGGATCTGTGAAACGTGAAAAATCCTTGAAACATCTAACATACATGAAGAACGTCAATACAAATCACGGTATCACGTCTTTTTTTCGTCTAAAAACAGTAAAGAAGAAGATTTAATTACCGCTGCTGAAGTTACTTTAACTTTCCATGGTATCAAACATCAACACAGTTATAATATTCAAGATTGTGGACACAAATTAAACGCTATCATGTTTTCTGATGATCGATGACAGCGAAAAATTAGTATCATGCGGAAGGACAAAAGCGAGCAGAATTGCCGAAAACGTTTTAGGGCCGGCTAGTAAAGAATGCCTACTTAGTAATTTAAAAACAAGTCAATATTTTTCAGTTGCAATTGATTCGTCAAATAAAGGTAATTTGAAAATGTATCCGTTATTGAATAAATATTTTTCATTCGAGAATGGAATTCAAACTAGTTTGTTGGATTTTTACGAAGATTGCCAAGAAAACAGTGAAGCAATAAAAGATCAAATAATACAAATTTTATCTATAAATGACCTTGAAATGAGTCAAATTTCAACATATTCTGCCGACGATGCTGCAGTAAATAATGGAATAAATGTTTCTGTTTACCGAAAGCTTAAAACTTTAAACTCAAAAATGTATATATTGGCACTTGCAATTCGCTTTAAGAAAATTGCAAGTGCCATATTCTCTACAACTGCATTAAAAATTCTTTGAAGGCTCTGTCAGTTGATATAGAATTCATTGTTTTGAAAGTTTACAGCGAGAGTCCAAAGATATTCAGGGCATTCCTGAACCATAGGAAGGTAACAATGTTTTATCTCGACATACTGAGAGAAATGGCCCGAAAGTAAAATGGTCTAAAGTACCACCATCAAACGCAATAAGCACAAAATATTATTCTACACTTCCCAATATTACAATCGAAGACGATTCTACTCAATCGGAGGTAGATGCAGGTGCTGATATCGCCTTAGCTAACCGACGACTTGCCACTACATAGAGAAAAAAAACAAATGCTCGTGAGAACACAGACGAAGATGAATTATTTAATATTTTACAAAATCAGTGCAGAACATTCGATGAAGATGTGAGCTTCCCTGAAATGATAATACCAATGTTGAAAAATCTTAACATTGATCAGAAACATAACGCAAAAGTAGAAATATTGAACATTCTTAACCCGGCGAGCGTAAGGTTAGGTGTGGTACACCCAGACCTTGAAAACTCTGTCAATATTTTAATAGCGAAATATTATTACGTTTCGCGCGCCTGAATAGCTGCGCCGGGGGGAATACGGAAGCGTCCCCTGCCACTGATTCAGTGGACCGCTGTCCTGCGGATGTTGTGGACGACGTTAAGCTTAACGCGTGTGCGTGACACCCACCTTGTTACGAATTTTAACAAACTTATTTTGTTTTTATTATTATTTTATGCAGTGTACGGTTTTATTTTCAGGTTAAAAATACATAATATCGTACGAAGATAATCAAAACAGATTATTATGCCTTTTGGAAGAAGCTGAAACCAGTTCTTTTGACGAATCTGGTAGTGACCACGAAATTGATAATATTAGCGAAAGAAGCTTTGAAAGTGGAACAGAGCAGGAGTTGGATGATGAAGAGCAGTCTATAGGATTAGAAGAGAATGATAGCGAAAGCAACGCTAATGATATATGCGAGCGACATGCCAAAATAGTCACACAAAGAAATATGTTATGGCTAATATTACCACATCAGAATTGAAAGCTTTTATTGGACTATTGTATTTAGCTGGGCGTTTCAAATCCAATCATCTAAATTTGAAAGACTTGTGGAGGAGTGATGGATCTGGAATTGAGATTTTTAGAACCACTATGACTTTGAAGAGATTCCAATTTATTCAGAATTCCTTACGGTTCGATGATAAGGCTACGCGTCAAGAACGAAAAAGTAATGACAATCTGGCCGCTGTTCGTTCTGTTTTTGAGAAGTTTGTTGCATGTTGCCAGTCAACATATTCACGATCAGAGTACTTGACCATCGACGAACAACTGCCATCATTTCGTCGCCGAACAAACCCAGCAAATATGGTTTGAAAATATATGCTTTAGTGGACTCGAAATCATTTTACGTTGTCAATCTTGAAATTTACCCGGGAAAACAGCCACCAGGACCGTACGCACTCAGCAATAAAGCAATGGACGTCGTAGATAGGCTCGTAGCTCCAATTTCAAAGACCAATCGCAATGTAACCTTTAACTGGTTTACCAGTTATCCATTGTTGTTAAATTTGCTGAGCGATCATCGTTTGACAACCCTTGTAGGATCAATCTTATTAGAGAAACAAAAGCCTGAAATTATTACATTCTATAACCAAACTAAAGGAGGTGTAGATGTTGTGGACCAATTGTGTAGCAATTATGTTTCACGCAATACAAAAATATGGCCAATGGTAATTTTTTATGCAGTTTTGAATATGGCAGGGATAAATAGCATGATAATCTATAAAACAAATAATGATTCGTCAATGAAACGTCGAGATTTCATTAGAGATTTGGGAATAGAATTAATTTCAGAACATTTAAAAAACAGGAAGGAAAACCTATATTTGCCTACAGAACTTCGTAAAAAACCCACGATCATGTTGGTGAATCCATTTCATTCCAAAAGAACCACCACAAAAAGTAGCCAGATCTATAAAGAGATGTGAAATATGCCCTACAAAAAAAGACCGCAAGACTCAATATGATTGTTACCAGTGCAACCATTATCTTTGTATGGAACATGCCATTTTTGTCTGTGGAAATTGTATTAGTTTTATGATCGAGTTTATGTTTTATTTTATTTTTATGTTGAGTCTAGAAGAAGAAAAAATACTTAACGTTGTTTTTTTTCTCATAGTTTTGACAAAATGTGATAAACATGTGCCTTAACCAAAAAAATTGGTAAAAATCGATAATTTTGTTAATTTCATAAATAAATTACAATAAAAACTTATTTGTTTTATTTTACCCCTAAATTAATTTACAATAAAAGCATCTATCAATTCGGTATTCAAGAAAATAAGTATAGAAAATAATAGTGTATTAAAACCTCATATCACTATCTGGGTGTGCCACACCCACCTAGCGCTTTTTGTTCCATATTCGAACCTTACGCTCGCCGGGTTAATAAAGCACGATGTTCTGCTCCTCCACCTATGCAACTAACTACTCAGCCATTGTTACCTATCTCACAAATAAACTATCCTCCATCGCAAGCATAATTTTAACAACCTCGGTCACAAACAACAAGAGACTCAGCTCAGTATTCTAAAACTATAATTGCACCACTATCGAATATAATCCTAAAAAACCTATGGAGCCCCAGCCATTCAACCAGTTCTTGCACTAATTATTTGGAACAGTTTACAATGTATCTGTCGGATTCTAATACATCGGAATTGGAAGAGTTGTATGACCTACTCACATAAAACCTGAGTTACGACTATCTCCTTTCCTTTGTTATTTCTGGTGGGTGTGCCAAAGCACAATAAAGGCATAAAATATAAATTTGCTGACAAAACTGAATAAGATATATGTTTGTAAGTTGGTAATATTATGGTTTCATGGAATGATTAATTAAAGAAAAATATTAAGAAAAAGAAATTATTCTTGGTTTCATTATTGTTGAGTTATTAAAATTTATTACTTGTGTTTGTTTTAAATACAACAGCTGTTACAAGCATTAAAATCTTTAGATTTAGTATTTAAACTAAACATGAGGTTTGCACCAACCTTTAAAGCATGACCACTTTGTTTGTTTGGCATTTACTGCAAAAGGCAACCTTCCTGTCCCCTTCTTTCTTTCTTAAACAACCATATACACCCATTTATCAAATTTGCCTTTTCAAAACAAATTCAATACTTCCTAAATTGTTTCCTAAATTTCTCATAATGATAATCATCGGTAGCTCTTTCACCCTTAGCTTTTTTAACTATTTTATCCACACTTTCATCGATAGATGTAACAACTTTTGCTTCATTCTTGACATTTTCATCCTTTCCAACTTTCCGTTTCTTACCATTACCATATTCTAGATTAAAGCGATTATGTTGTACAAAATTTACTGCCATATTGGTTGGTACAAATTGAGATGGCCCATCTTTTTTATTCTGTTGTTCCCAGAGTAATTTCATTTTGGCCTCCTCTGTTGCTTCTATATTTTTGATTTTTGCTTCAATACCAAGATCAACTTCCGGGATTCCACTCAGCATTTGATTAGACAACATTTCTTCTGACTTATGTGTTGAGGATACTCTCAAGTGATCTGGAAGAGACAGCAATGCTGCCTCCTCCGGTGATAAATATGTAAGTGTGTCATTATCATCCAATTCCTTTTTATTTTGATCCTTGCCCTCTGCAAGAAAAATTATCATGTTTAAAAATGTATTATATTAGTTACTTTTCAGTCACTCAAAAGTAATGAAGTTAATAATTAAAAGCATAGTTAAGGAATATCTCCTAAAAATGTATAATACAAAATGTACAATTATATGAACTTGCAAAATCCATACTAATATTACAAATGCGAAAGTAACTGTCTGTCTTTCCAGCACGCTAAAACTACTGAACCAATTAAAACTAAATTTGCTACAAAGATAGTCTAAAGCCTGGGGAAGAACATAAGTTCCTTTTTTTTACCCCAAACCCCCAAAGGTTGCACAAGGGCTTGAAAATTTTTTCTAATTTACACTATTACGGCCAAGCCAGTGAACCAATTGTAATGAAATTTAGTAGACAGGTGATTTAGAGTCTGAGATAAAATATAGGCTACTTTTAAACTGGAGAAAAGGGTTATAAGTGTCTTAAGTTAAAATTTCTGAAATTCATACAAAAATTTAACACTTGATAAAAATCATAACACACATCATGGTGTTTTTTCATTATGTTAATTTTATACACCAACCACTCATACCAAAAATAGATTTGTTGGTTATAAGACACTTTTTTATCTTAATTCTTTACTTTGTCCCCCAAATCTATATAAACCTCCTTCTTCAAGCTCTGCGAGTGTTCATGGGCGGCGATGACCACTTACCATCAGATGGCTCGCCTGCTCGTTTGCCCCTTATGTTATAAAAAAAATATTATAACAAAATAATAAAATGATAGCCATACCTTTTCGTTTCGCTAACTGCTCTTCTATATACTTCATCATTTCTTCATCTTCATCACGTTTATTCGTTTCAGCAGAAAACTGTGTTCCAATTCCTGTATCATAAGCGTCGTCAACCTGTTTAATTTTGCCTCCTTTTAATGCTTGCATATTAAGCAAACCACCCGATTTAACTTTAAAAGGGTCTTTGCACGTAATTTCATCTTCTAATGTTGTTTTTTGTCCCGTGGCAAGAGCGATTACACTCACTCCATTCGGTCTTTCTCGAAGCCTTTGCAATTCCTTTGCCTCCTCCAACTTTGACAGTATTTGCTGTTCGTCTTCCTCGTCATCGTCGTCATCTTTAATTCTTTGTCGTAAATTCTTTTTCTTTTTCGGTTTAAACTTTATTTCCTCAACATGTGAAGATTCGCTATCGTCCATTTCGAAATAAATGAAATATAGAATATGGATTGTAGAATTGTTTTGAGAATATTAATTATATGGTTATAAAGTTATAAACTGCAAAACAAATAACAAGTACATATGTATTTAATTGTAACTTAGTTTTTAACGTAGGTTTATGTGCGTGGTGAATGGTGATTACGATTTACGAATTACGATTAACGTAAAACGTTCTCTTTGACAGCCATAATGCTATAATTGAAAAACTTGTAATGTTACCATATAAGTAATACACCAAATCAAATTCATATTGTAATGTTTAGCTTAGAAACTTTTAACACTTATATTATTTTTTAATAGAAATAATTGTATTATCCACTAATAAACAAACCTTTAAAATAAACACAATCTTTAAATAATAATAAATCATTTTATAAAAAAAAAATTGTACTCTATCTCGTAGCAAACATTCAACATGCTTCTTCAGAATTCAGATAAGAATAAAATAGAGATTTGTTACCATAAAAGTTAATACATTACAATATATTATTTCATTTTATGTCTATGTTTTAAACATCATCTTATGCATTCCTCGATAAATTCACTATCACACACAAAAATATTTTTTCCATTCGAACCATTAGTATAGGAGATTAGCTTAAAGAAAAACATTTGATAATTTTCTGGCATTGCACATGTAATTGCACGTGTTAGAATAGTATTTAATATAGTATATACTACATTTGATAGAGCTTTAATACATTTTTCATATGTTTCCTTATCATGCTGAACATTTTATTAAAACTCTATTAAATGTAGTATATTAATACTATTCTAACACACGCATCGACCGAAAGCACTTCTTAATATTTTTGAGAGTTATCGATATATGGACGATGAAAGAGGTAAAAGTTTTAGTTAAAATATTCAACGTTAAGCATTATTCCGCATTATGCGAAATAATGCTATAATTGAATAACACTGGTTAGTTTGCGATTGACAGTTTGATACATTGATTGTTGTCCGTACTCAGTTGTCAAATGACACATATCAGTGTCACCAAATTCAAATGTCAATTACTGTTTACATTTTGCAAATAATAGAATAGAACACATTAAAGTATAAACCGTAGAAATTTAAAATGTTGTATTTTAAATATTAATTATTTACTTAGCAGGAAATGTAGTTATGTATTTACATATTATTTTTTGTACAGTATATTTATATACCAAATAAAGAAAGATGCGAGGAAGACTTACCTATATAAAATGCATTTACATATTACCCGCCTGATAAGAAATTTTTGATATGCAATTGAACTTCAGCCTCTCGTACGGATAAACCTTTTAATAAGTAACAACCGCATACGCCTTAAGTTCTTGAGTGTAAGCAGACGTGATCATGGCAAATATAATTCTATTGCAATCACCTCCACCAAGGTTGGAAGATGTGCAAAAGAAGATTTTCAGTGAAGGCGCAAAACTCTTTTTAACGAAGTTGCACCGAGAATTTGACTGTAAAATAGATAATTTATTTAAAAACAGAATACATCGTCATATTAAATTACAAACAACACATGATTTGAGTTTTAAATTTTCTCAAGAAAGGGAGGATAAATCGTGGAATATTTCGCCGATTCCTTCTCGGCTGCAGTATGTATTGTGTGCGGTTGTCATGTGGGGTCAGTGCTTCTCATAAATGGTATCATTTTGTCAGTCCCATTTTTAATGGCTTTTAAAAATATAAACAGAAGCTTTTCTATAAGTATTCTCTTAAATTAAATACCCATTTAAGGAATCGACATTTAGACCTCGGTGATGTCTCCGCTTCTAATACAGCACATTTCGTAAGTGCACTCAACAGTGATGTACAAGGCATACAAGTCGACTTTGATGATGGACATTGTCCAACTTGGAAAAACCAATTAATTGCATTCCAAAATATACATTTAGTTGTCAATGGAAAACTTCAAGGGGCGCCAATAAGTATAACTACATGCCCTATACTTATGTTGAGACCTAGAGCTTGGAATATTATAGATCATGATATTTTGGTAAGTAAATTTATTAAAAACTAACTAAAATATTTAAAAAATGTAATCATTAATCAACAAAAATAATATTGGAGTTTCAAATACTTGTTTCATATAATATAGTAAATAATAATTTACCATTCCGTAAAATTGATCTTTCAAGCTGTCATATATTTTGTTTATGTACTCATATAGATAGACGGTAGAGAATCAAGTGGGGCTCTTATCGATTTTGGTATTCTAATGTACCATAATGCACTTACATTATACGAAGCTAACAGTGGACCTTACTTCTATTTATCAAAGTTAGAAGGATCATCTGAAGCTAGGCTTTGGAACGACATATTTGTATGGACTCAAAATGAATTAGGTCTGCCTCAAGGAACAATAAAAGCCTGTGTTTTGATTGAAAATATTATATCCACATTTGAGATGGACGAAATTTTGTATGAATTAAAAGATCATTCTTTAGGTCTGAATTGTGGTATATGGGATTACTGCGCATCTATAATTTCCAAGTTTGGTAAGTTTTTAAGCAAACCTACCTTTATTTTTTTTTAGTGACTGTCTCAGGCCGCCTGCCTAAACTAACTATGAAACTTGTGTTGAAAAAGGCACATTAGATTACCATAAATAAAAAAGGTATCACAATCAATATAGTTAACTAGTGATCTGGTTTCATCAAATTCCGAAACCTATAATCCTTAAAAAATTATAATCAAAGATATTTTTCTAGGCAACAGAAGGGAATTCTTACTGCCAGATAGAAACAAGTATGTCAACATGGAGAAAAGGTTTTTGAAAAGCTATATGGAGCTAGTTATAAATACATGTCACAGCCGTGGGGCACCGGCTACTGGTGGTATGGCCGCTGCAATGCTCAAACCTGGGTCACAAGATGATAATAATTCGTAAGTTACTTCTATATTTATTCAACTTAAATAATATGTATTGTGAACTGATGTGATCAATGCTACGTCACTCATAATAAGTTTATATGAATGTCTACGCGGACGGACTCGCGGGCAGCAGCTAGTATGAAATAAACTTTAAAATTTGTTATATTCAGGACTAAAGCAATAATAAACAAAGTTTTGGAATCAAAATTGAAGGAAATCGAATTGGGAATAGATGGCTTCATGATTTATGATTCGCGCATAGTACCACATGTAAATGAGGTGAGTTATACAATATTGTTGACACAAATTTTATATTTTTCTAGTGTTTTGTATCTATGTGGGAAACATACAAGACAATTTTTTATAATTTTTTTGTCTGTAGATAGTTTATGTAACCATGTACAAAGTGAAGTGCAAATGATTTGATCCTGACGCAATTATTTTTTTATATATATTTATAAAGTACAATGGCTATAATAATAATAAGACATATTTCCTGTACAACAAGTAAGCACTCACTCATAGTGATAAGGCCCTGTTAATTATATCTTCAGTATTATGTTGGGTGAACTAAGAAAACAGTTGTCATATTATTTAATAAAAGTCATTTTATATAATCTAGCATTTTTATCATTTATTGATCAAATAGAAGAAATAATATCTTTAATACATTCGTGAAGATATGTTAAGATTACGGTGTACGAGGAAAATACTATCTTATTTTTATAGTCGCGTGGAATATAGAGTTTTATGTGTGCTCTTTAAGTTTGTGTATAATGTGTGTTTGTTACGCTTCCACGTTTAAACTATTGATCTGATATTAATTAATTTTTTTAAGGAATGTCTATAGCTTTTATAGCGAAGCCAAGAAATATAGTAACACTTTAAATCTCATGGTATAGGCTATTTGACTGATTTTTGAAAACAGTTTTAAATGGTTCTTTAGAACATAATAAACACACCACATCAATATTTCCGGGAAACGTGCAGTACTTTTAACAAAATTTAATGTTAAAGTTTGAATTTTAGAATTGGCGCTAAAAACGCTGTCTCTTTAATGGCCGACGCATATTGA
>DWAJ01003824.1:0-14023 GCA_018238005.1 Eurema mandarina
CTGTATTGGAAACAAGATAGGAAGTTACCAAAAGCATGCGGGCGGTGTGGCGGCGGCTGCGTGCGCGACCGAGACGTGGAGGGCAGCGGGGCGGCGTCCGGCCCTGCCCGGCGCCGCTGCGGCCGGCAGCTGTTGTAGCCGCTGTCTCGGTATCTATAACATTCAACATACGACTTTCGTTTCGGTCGGCTGCGTAATTTTAAATATTTAAGCATGCAAAGGGATAGACACAAGAAAGCGACTTGTTTTATGCTGTTATAATTATGATATTGTAGGTATAAGCGACCATACTGTCATTTATTTTTTAACTTATTAAGCGTTGAACATTTATGTTACCAGACTGTTTAATATACAAATACTACTTGTTATTACATTTTATTTCCAATGAAATTCACCTGCAGTCTGTATCAGAGTGTGACCTCTCTAGAGGCTTGCGGCGTCGCGTCGAGCAGCGCACGCTGCCGCCGCGCAGGGTCCTCCTGTACATACATAATATAATATACAGTAGAACCCGCTTAAGACGATCACGCTTAATACGATTTCTCGCACAATACGCCATTTTACGTCGGTCCCTGCAACTTAAAATATATTTTCATACATTTCTTAACGCTTAATACGATTCGTCATCCCGTTTAATACACGCCGAGCAGAGCGCAGATCATTCAGTTATCAGCTGTTTATGATTTAAGACGCTATGTAGCTTCTTTGGATCATAACGAAGACGCACTGCAAAAGTTGAATTATGTTGAAAATCTTTTAATTGCTAATAATCAAAGTCTGTCAAACCACAATAAGTGATTATTTTAAATAATGTAATTTTAATTACACTACGTATTTAACGTAATTTATAAATGTATAATTACAAAAATTAGAACATATTACATAATAATAAGTAGTACTTTTTTTATTTTCTTGTGTAATTATAGCTGGTTTAAGTTTTGGGCTATGAATGAATTTTTATGTTATTTATTTATTTATACGCATAATTACCTGGAGTGATACCGATGGTGTTCCTTGGGAGGGCGAGTGCACACGTAGCAACACACTCGCCAATATAAAAACCTACAAATAATTTACGCTTTACAAATCATAATAACTATATAATTCGTGAACACCTGAATCTCTTTAGTATTTATTAGACTTCATATATTATGCGAATATGAAATTAATTAAAAAATCATTTTCAAAGCGTTTTTTTTATCACAGCGCCATCTATTCCCGCGGTAAGCAGCACTTGTGTTATTGCAACTAGATAATGTATAAATTAAATAGACATTATTTTATAATTTATATACATAAATGTACTAAATATCAACACCCAGCGCCCAGAAAAATGCCAATGTAAGACTAATGCACTTTTCTTGGACACCTTATACCCCAACCCTTGTTGCAGAAAGCAAACAGGCAGATTGGTGAAAGGTGACATCTTTACACCAAGCTGTCGTCCATATTATGTTAATTGTTTAAATTTTATATAAACAACACATTCTTCAAAATTAAAATATATCGAAATAAAATTACGCCTGCTAATTTTTTAAAGCAAATACTATTCTTAGCATCTCAAAATATATTTGCTTTGATAGGAAAAAAATATCTCTACACCTTTATAGGGCAATAATTCAATAATTGTATTTTACTATATGAGAAATTGTATAACGATGCCCTTTAGATTAATTCGTCCCGCTTTCACATAATAGTATTCGCCCCTGACTAGAATTTGTCGGCTATTCAGCATATTAAAAATTAATTTTTCTGTCTGAAATTGTTGATCCTTTCTTCAAATCCAATTTTAACAATAAAAGAACTAAAAAATATATGACTATTTATGACATTTGTTCTTATTAACACAACTCCAAACATTTGTACCTGAATGAAGACGCCATGACGTCACCAATGTTCGACAGGCAGAGCAGCATCAGCGGGATGCCCAGGATGGCGTAGAAGATGGTCACCACCTTGCCCGTCTGCGTCTTGGGAGCTATGTGCCCGTAACCTTTTAATAAAACCATATTTAAGATAATCATAGGTCTAAAACACAACATGTCAATGAATATTACTCGTACAAAAACATATCAACAAATCATAGTATTTGTTTTATTAATTATTAGAAAGAAAGAAGGATAGTAACGTTACTGACGAGCGTGTATATTTAAACAATACCCAATTCAATTTTCAATTAAACCAAAAAGCACTAATAAATACAGTCAAGAAAAAAGATGAAGATAATGTTGCTCTGCAAAAGAAATAACTGTTTACAAATTACTTTACTATTTCTGTACGCTGAGACGGATAAAAAATGTAATTTATTTATCGTCCTCAATCTAGCCTTTCCAACAATGACTCGCTGAAATATTGTACCAACCTTTCTATTGGGGAATTTTCAAAGTCAAACTGCAAGCCAGCTTTGGTTGAAGCAATCAAAACGTAGAAACCACTCATTACATTTACCTTTCTATTATAAGTCTGACGTCACATATGGTATGACTTCTTAAGATAGCAAGTTAAACATTTCATTCACTATTATATCTACTTTTCTTTTTTTATTTACAAATGTTATAACTAATGTACTTCTTTAATAATATGAAGGTACCTTATGAATTATCTAAAGAATATTTCTGTACTAACTGCGAAACGCCCTTGACGATATCCGATTTAAAAATAAAAGCCGATATTTTATTAAAATTTATCGCAAGATGAATTTATCGAGTTTTTAATATCGGCACGCACGCGATTTATTTTAAATTAAACCAGAAGGTGTCTAAAAATATACAACATTGTCCACAAAAAGTTTACAACTACTTATAGAGTTAAAAGTATGCCAACTTCTTCATAGTAATATGTTATGCGCTTCTTACACCTTCCTTATTAGTTAGTTGAAATATGGTTATAAATTTTCGACTCAAGAACTACTGAATTTATTTACCTAAAACTGTACATAAGTCCCTGAATTAACACATAGGATTTTTATTCCTGGTTTGCCACAGAAATGAAAACTACGCCGATAAAACAGGGGGTCCCAGCTAGTAGTTAACTCATATAGACTATAATGAAACAACCCGTTACATTCTAAATAAACCCACGATCGTCTAATCCTGGTGGCAAACCACTACGCCAGAAGGTCGAATTAGAACCACAGACAAAAAAATTACCAAGTTGGCCCTGCTGTAAAAGAATTGCAAAGTGGGTATTTGTAGTATTGTATTAAGTTGAAATAATGAGTTGGTTAGACAGAATAATTACAGCTTGATACACAAACAATAAAGCGAGGCGGGTCAGGGCCGAGACTAGGATCTCAATGCAATGTTACTTTACATATTCGGTTATTATGCGTATATTTATTGTTGCGTGAGAAAATAAGGTGCGTTTTATTGTAAACAATCAATATTTTATCTTTGTTAATGTTTTAAGGTAAATACATTTATCGTTAAATGATACAATTTACTTTAATAAGATTGCAATTAAAAAAAATAAAAAGTGGCTTGCATCGGCCGGGAATCGAACCCGGGCCGCCCGCGTGGCAGGCGAGCATTCTACCACTGAACCACCGATGCTTGTGAGTTAATGACCAAATATCGATTCTATATCTAATAAACACGTTTATTTCAGTTAACTCATTAAAATTTGTATTTAATGAAAAAATAATTACGATAAATTGTATGATGATAAGAAACATTTGTGTTTGCCAAACAAATAAAGTAAGAAAAAAAGTGGTAACTAAATTATTGATATCAGTCGAATTGTTTATATTATCTAATAATGCTAGCTGCGCCCCGCGTTTTTACCGGAATTTATGCATATTATGGTATACTATAAACCTCCCTCTTGAATCGCTAATCTAATAAAAAAACCGTATGAAAATCGGTTGCGTAGTATCAAAGATTTAAGCATACTATGCCTAAAAGCATTTCTCTTTATAAAAAAATAAAAAAATACATAGGACAGACATAAGAAAGCAACTTTGTTTTATACTATTTATATAGTAGTAATGATAATGATTGGAACGTTTTTATATAAATACTATATATCTTACTTTTTCTACTAATTAAATAAGTATGATTTACCTATTAAAAAAACTAAAAAAATAATTTTTAAAAAACAATTATTTAATTCTCCTAGTACCTTCAAAATTTTAGTGCGGTACAAAATATTCAACCACTGTAATTTTGATTAATCAGTTCGAAGGCGAAACTATGTGGGTCAGTGCACTGTTGGACCTTAGGGTTTCCCCGACACTTCACCGACACTTACAAACTACTGCAACTTACCAAGGCTGCTCAAAAAACCCTATAATTAGAAGATACAGAATCAGCTAGTTACAATTTTGTGAATTTACTAGCTAAAAGTAACATCGGAATTTCATTACAATATTTCAGTTTAATAAAATATACATAGGATAAATATACATATAGTATTGGAAATTATTAAGCATTCTATTAATTAAAAAATATATTATAAAAAAAAATATAAGGGAAAAGCGCTCATAAACTTTACCCCTTTATAACAAGATATAATAAGATGTACCTAAATAATTATCGTTTCTTTTTAAAATTCCGGTTATTACAGTGCCATATAACTTAGGTACTTAGTTTTAGTTTAAAGTTGGGTTTTTAAATGATATTGCGTCATTATTTTTTTATAACCAAAGATATTACCGAATTATAGTTCGGAGACAACTCATAGTTAGCGGCTAACAATAGCAGTTTTTCCCAATTGTTTTCAATATATTACGTCGGCGTATTGCATCCAGCGCGGAGTTTGAAAACATTCCTTCAATCGAATACGTAATCTGTATCGCAATGTAATGTTGCCAGCGCCACGACGCTTCCTTGAATATTTCAAATTTTAAAAGTATATAAGCACATTTTCTTTATCATTACCAATATTATATTTAATGCGATATAACAACTATAGTCATAATAAAAATAAGTATAAACACACCGCACTATTGTCCAATAGGTAACATCATAAATTTAATTGAATATTTTCATAATGATTTATCCAGAAAACTGTTGCTTGCTAGCTCATATTGATTTAAAATTATATGCAAGAAAAACAAGCAGTAAAAAACACAAAATAAATGATTTCATTGATCAAACTGACTTGGAGCTTAAGCTTACTAAATTAAATATATAAGACGCATACTCATATAATTTTATACTAATAAACAAAAATAATTATTGTAATACTTAATTATTATATTACACTGGCTTAATTTTTTAAAGTAAAAGTCTATTTAAGAATCATTTAGAATTTGGTTTTAAAAAATGTTTTTTTTTATTTGCAAATGGTGAATTTTACGTCACTTGAAATGGCAACACAGTCAACTGAAAAGGCTTTTGCAGCGCGCGCGCACTCTCAGTTTCAAACGGAGGGCTCGCTCCATCGCGCATAATATCATATTATTCAATAGTATCATTTATGTGTTCGTGAGACGCCGACAATGAGAAATATTTTAGGTTAGTATTTACTGTGATTATTAATATTATCTATTATCTGTAGCCAGTGTATTAATTATACGGTTAATCATTAGCGCTGTTTACGTATTCTTTTTTTCAAATTTTTATTAATTTTATAAACGTGGGTACTAATATAAGAAGTAAAGTTTGTGTTTGTTAAATTGTAAGGGGTAATCTCGGGATCTACAGATCCGATTTTAAAAATTATTTCACCAATAGAAAGCCACATTATTGCTGAGTGTCATATAAGAAAAGGATTGTTAACATTATGCCCAATGAAGTGGGCATGGATCAGCTAGTTAAAAATAAAAAGCTAATTATACAGTTATAATTAGCTCTGTTTGCGTCATATTTTTTCAAAATTATATTATATAATATCTGTATTAATAATAATATAAACCGCTAAATGTCTAAAAAGTGACTTTATTGCAGAAAAGGAACCTCGGCCAAATCAAAGCGAATTTAAATATATATCTCTTAATTATTATCTTCTAATTAAAATTATAATACACTTAATATATAAATTATCGGAACAAAACAAAAGGAACTCTTGTGATATTATTTAAACAAAACATAATAGGTAATTTAAATTTTTTATGTTAAGTTAAGTTAAGTTATTAAGTACGTCTTTTTATCTCAGTAATTAATCTTAGATTGACCAAAATATATAAGATATATTTCAAAATAAACATTAGTTGCACGCGTGTTGCAAAGATTCGGTTGTTAAGTTTGTAAGTTACTCAATACAATGCTTCTAGACCATTATTTTATTAAGAAAACTTTTCAGATACCTTGTTAAAACTAAACTGATTTATAACAAAATTTTTAATATCTAAGTATACAAAGTCATCTTAACTAAAAAGTAATCTTATAGAAAAATAAATTGTGGATCTAAGTTCAATTTCTCTTTATTAGGAATGCATCAAAACTTATTAACACAGACATTATAATTTAAAGACTAAAAAGATGTAAAAAATGATTATTAATTTTTATACTTAGTTTACGTTTGAATAACATTGTTTATTATAATTCGAGAAGTATAAAACCCCTATTATGATCTGACTTAAACCCATTTCTCATGTTTCCGGGATAAAAGCTTTGTCCATTACTCAGGCTTTATTGTGTACATAACAGGGTGCCAAAATTTCATTCTTTTTGAGTTAAAAATTATTAAACATCAATACAAATGAATATGAATACAAATACTAACGCACTCAAAAAATTTCGCGCTTTGTAGATCAGAATTTTATGACTTGAACATTGCTTCATTTAATAAGACTTATTTAAAAATATTTTACTGTGTCTTTTTTAATTCTGTTTTATAAAAACGGGAACCTACGTTTTAAGTACTTTAAAATAATGGAGCCTTCATTCCAAATAATATAAATTAACCTCGAATATAATATAAATTTTATATGTAGAGGCCGATTTGTCTTATAAGCCGCAGTTGCCTCATACGATCCTTGACCACCGCAGTACCGCCCACGCGCGACTTTCTGCGTGTTTTTGTTTCCATTACCGCGCCGGTATATCATAATATTTTGCATGCGCGTAATGACTTCGCAATGTAAACACGAAAGGTGAAATATACGATATATAGTATACTATGTGGGATCTCGAAAGGTGTTGTATATTTTGAAATATTTAATGTTTTTGTTTACTAAACTATATACTATAATAAACTTAGCTTAAAGTGTTTAAAGATAGAAAATTCATATGACAAAATATCAATTTTGTGCTATGTTTATGAAAACAAATTTCTAGTATGAATTCTCATGATGAATTTATCATTGAAAAATAAAATGATTTCGTAGTAAACATAAAATCCTATCTTAAAACATATCTTAGAATACCTACTTCCCGTTGGCAAACCTTGCAACTTGTGTCAGATGATGATATGAATCTTCAGTGGACTATTGTTTCATTAACATTCATTAAAATTACAAAGTCTCACAATATTGCTCACTGTCCTTGCATGTTAAAACATCTTTAAAATTAAAGTATTTCCCCTTTTTACGAATCTGAAATCTAATCTAAGTTTCCTGAATTACAAACATACACAATCCTAAATGTTTTACATCTACATTAAACTATAGCTAACTAGTTGTACTACACGGTTTCAGCTGCATAAAATCAAAATTTTAATCTATCAAACACAAAACTTAATTTCGAACCAGTAGTTCCTAATATTATCGTGTTCAAACAAAAAAACACTTCAGCTTCATATATTATGTTGATTTGAAAAATAGCAATTTCAGAAGATAGCCACGTTGTTGTGTTAATTTGATGCATCGTTATATTATGATCTAACTTGAAGTTACTGGTTAGTGGTTACTAGTTACTTCGTCTAGCAATAACAGTGATTAGATGACTCATATGATCACTTGTTGATGGCGATGAGGTCTGTTTGATTGTCCGTCAGACAATGCGTGACGTCAGCTCTGCTGTAACACTGCAAAAATGTCTCAGTGAATTCGATACAAAAACAATTGAATATTCGTCACGCCAGTTAGTAAACTAATGACTAATTCAGGCTTGGGTTGATCTCGCCGGACTAAAGCAAGACTGCTATATGTATAAGCATAAACTGTTAAATGATAGTTATTAAAGAACGAAGAAGAATTGCAAACATTATCGTATGGTCCTTAGCATTCTAGTTTTGTGATCAGATTTTATCAAATAAATAATCTCATTTTTGTATCCATTTTGTAGTCCAATTGTTCTTGGTCTTAAGAGCAGACATTGCACAAGGTTTTTTAACAACTGAATATATCTTGACAGTGAGTAATGCATTTTTTACCGTGAGTTTAAAGTGTAAAACAAACCATCTAGTTGGTCGTGGTGAAGCTCGTTGTACAATTTTTATCTGCCACGCTAATTTGGTTAATCGTACAATTTTCCGATTAATGACAGCCTTAGAATTATGAACGGTATTAGAATTGAAAATAATGTCTATTCGTCTTTTAAAATATATTCTATAGCATCGTATTAGGCTAGGTCTTTTAACATAGATGTAAGTTGTTGTTAAATAAATGAAGAAAAACTGGATTTATTTCTATTAACACATTTAATGCTCAAGATGTATGGTATATATTCCAGGAGGTTGGTGTATAGTGTTGGTGCTGGTGTGTGGGACGAGGGCGGAGCGCTGGCAGTGGCCAGAAGCGGCCGAGTCAGTGAGGATCGACTCCAAAGTGCGCTTCATCGACTCCGCTAAAGAAAGGTATGTGGCCGCTACTAATGCGCCGAGCTCTGAATCGCGCTTGTGATATGTGGCCGAGGCTAGTATATATACAATTTCTCAACATCGAACCATGGAGCATAAATTCCAGTTGAGTTGTTAGGAATAGTCGAGGACTCTTCTTTAGAGGAAGGTTACATCCACCAATCTTTTCAATGGCGACCCCGAAAAGATGTGGTACACCGAGTAATTCAGGTTGAATATTTGGTCCCTATGCCGATCGAGATCTTAAGCGCTTGAAGCAACAGCTAAGTTTATTTATTCTATCCCAACTATACTTGCAAACTAAGGTAGACGAATCTGACTCATACCTCTAAGGCAATTATCTCCTGCATCTTGAATTATTAGCTATCACGCTCATCTATTACAAAGCAGTTGCACTTAATTACTTCGTAAAACAATAGCCAGATTACGATGCGTAACTTTTGTTGGTAGTTGTACAATTTATTTGAATTTCGTTACACGATGAGTTTGAAATATCAAGTTCTATAGAGTGTGAGAGGCGCTCTTCAATGGCCTATCACAGCGGCGAAACAATTGTAAGTAAATTTCGATGGCAAGAGGCAATGGATTGTGGGATAGTGTGTAAGTGGGTCAAGGTGCCGAAACCGGCCGGCCGGAACGTTGCGTGTGTCGAACTCGCCGGGTCGGTGTCGAATGTCGGCGAAATGGCGACCTTGAGCGTTGGAGACTTATACTTCCGAAAGTATTCATTAGCTGTAATTGCAGCGTTTATTATTAAGTAAGTTTTAATTTTAGTGATTAGATAGTAATATAGTTTGACTAAGATTAGTATATGTTTTTTGCTTTAAAAATAAATAAAAGCAAATCAAACTAGTAATTAATAATTATATACTCTACTTCAAAAGCAATTTTTTTTCATAATAAAATAGATACACGTAGGAAGGATACCTTCGAATGTCCCTGATTTATAGAAATTAAAGGAACCTTTTTCAACAATTATTAATGACTTCCATTTTACGAAATTACAGCGGTTTATTAGTGTATTATTAACACTTAGTACTTCAATTGGTACAACAAATTAATGAGCAGCTCATATCCGATTGGTAACGAACACGCTTGAGCAAGCGCCTTTTACCTTCTACAATGAAATGTTTTGCGAAAGGCGACCGATATTTGTGCAATTGTATCGAGATAGTTTTAGTTATGCAAATACTCTTATGTATACTCATTATGTATTTATCGCGGTTAAATGTATCAATTTCAATATGCCATTTGTTATTAGAGATGAGATTATAAGAAATAGTAGCCACACTTATAGGCGTCCACCACATGTACACAAATTATGCTAGACATTGCTTTTTTTACCGAGTTTAATTTAATCAATTTTATAGTCCAGGATGAAGTAAATTATCATAACCGCTTTTTCGACAGTCGAATAGCCTAAAAAGCAACTCAACTTCAATTATATAATCGTACTTACGAACAAAAATTAATTTGACAAGCTACGGTTTTTTTACGATCCTTGTGCGAACAAGATTATATTGACTCGCACCAATCTATACCATCATTGACTTAATAGCCCGCGGGAGTTCAATAAGAACAAGCAAAAGTCGTAATAAAATGTCAATATATCGATTGTAATTCCAGAGATCATCGCAGCAGTGACATCCAGCAAGATGAAGCTGACGCCGCGTTCAAGCAGCCCACGGACACTGAGGGTTTCTACAACCAGCCGCCCGGCGCCGGCCGCTTCCCCGTCAAGACCGACCGCGACAGGTACCAGGATAGCAGGAGCAGGTAACAACTAACATCTACACCACTGTATGTAGTACTTAACTGAATGAAGCTGACACTGTGACAAGACACTTTCCTTTCGGGACGGATTTATTTATTTATTTTTAAAAAAGTACATTCACATAATACATATTTCACATTATTTCATACAATGAAAACAAAAATTCTAATACGTACTAAATTTTCGGCGTACATAACATTTGGTATAAACTAAACTAAACACTAGGTACATACAGGGAAGAATACTGTCTGTGTCTCTGTCAGACTAGCTGTCTGACAGGTACTTTACGGATTAAAACTCATGCAACGTAAGAAGACTTAACAATCACATCGTCGATTAATTACATCTTTAAAAATATTAACCAATAATAAATACTGCATAGTAATTAATTTTACTGGCAAGTATGCAGTATTGAATTAATTACATTTAAGTCTTTAAAACGCTCGCAAACTGAATTCCAAGTACTAAAAAGTCTGTTGAGTGCATCTGACTGTTTATGAATTTCAGGAATCAACTAGATTTCGACGGCACCGTGGACATGCTGCAGTACTGCAAATGTGAATATTCGCCCAACTGCAACCTGCGCTCCGACTACAGCGTGAGTTACCGATACTTGCTACAACATTCAATCATTATTTTAGTTTAAACTAATTAAGTTAAATTGATATTTCAGAACGCGTGCGGCGCGAACCAGTACCTTTGTTGTTACTCGAAGCCCAGCAAAGTGTACCCGCAAAATTCAGGTGCTTATACTTCAATAATATCATAACTGTAGCGGATTTTGTTAATAACTGAAATAGATCATAGTAAAAGAATTTACTTATTGCTCCTTTCACTTTTATTTTGCATATATTAAACAATATGACTTATGTTTAGAATTCTTCAATGAAGTAAACGATGAGCGACTACGAATTTTCCCCGGACAAGGCAACGCGGCCGGCCCATTCCCGCCACCCACCTACAATCCCACGTTCCCCGGCGACCGACATAACCATCAGCTCGGGGTCCTCGCCGGCCCGGACGCCGCGTCCCACGCCGGCCTCCACAGACCCATACACATCGGCCCCACGGCCGATGCCGTCAAGCCTATACTTGTGGGACCTCAGGGACCCACTGGCATCATCGGCCCTGGTGATGTTAAGAACGAAGATCAAACGGGCTCAGCGCAACGAGGCGTCCTCATAGGGCCGGGAGGTCCAACTGGGATCATCGGACCGGCTTACAATCGTCCAGTGCTAGTCGGTCCCGGTGGTGCCACGGGCTTCATAGGCCCGCGCCGACCTGGCGTGCTCGTCGGTCCCGGTGGCCCGACTGGACTGATTGGACCCAGAAGACAAGGAGTATTGGTGGGGCCGGGTGGACCGACCGGCATCATCGGACCCGCCGGCATTAATCGACAGAACGCGCCCGGCATCTTAGTGGGTCCGGGTGGACCGACCGGCATCATCGGACCCGCCGGCATCAATCGACAGAACGGGCTCGGCATCTTAGTGGGTCCGGGCGGCCCCACCGGCATCATCGGTCCGGGCAGACAGATTCTCGTGGGACCGAACGGACCGACCGGACAAATAGGCCCCAGAGGCAGCTACGGTAAATAGAGACTGTGTACGTGTGGTAACCAATAAACTAATGTTGTGTAGTATAATATGTAGATATTAGCGTCGATAACTGCTAATGTGATATGTAATATGATGAGATCGCCCAAAAGCTTTAACAGATGAGGTAGTTAGTCCCCATAAGTGTGCCAGATACAGTACATGCTATAGATTGTTATAATTTAGATAAGATGTAATAACTCAATTTGTGCATAGATATGGGAGAGAAGAGAACTAGACACAGAAAATGCCACAGATTTGTTAAGAAGATGAAATCGCTTAATTAAAGTGCGAAAATGCATTTTGGTCGAATGTGAGTAGTCGTTTTGTGTGAAAACATGTTTGGTTCTTGTCAATAACGAAGTGTGCAGCTCCGAAATCTGTGGATAATTTACTGCTCTTCGACTCCTTTTAGAGACATTGTCTGTAATAACCAGTTTTATTGTTGTTTTTTTCGTTGTACTTTTTACATGTGTACTGTGATTGATGTGTACCTACTATTATTTATACCCTGTTAATCATTTTTTCTTTTTATTAATATTTAATTTATTTTTTCTTTATGTTAACTGTTACATTTTTAATACGTCCAGTTATTAATAATTACTTAAGAATTATTTTACTTATGTCATTCCTTAATTTATTGATACATGTTTTGTATATACTTTGTTGACATTTATTTTTCTTTTGAAAATTGTGATAATTTCTAGAAGTAAAATGTTACCATTTATAAATAATTGATTAATAAAGAGATTTATAACTGGAGAGCTAGTATTGTAAGCGAATTGTATACTAACGTTGAATATTTGCAGAGTGTCGCCGGCGCAAGCACAGAAGGTCTTAAGTGACGGAAGATCATAATAAATATATAATTTTATAAATTAATTAAATTAATAGTAATTTTGTTTGAGCTCTTTTATTTATCAGCCTACCATACTATGAGCATTATTATTTTAAACCCAAATGAGTTATATTATCCCCTCTAACGATATTTTTTTTATTTTTATTTTCGATGCATTACAAAACAGTATTTGGCATAAAACCAGATCAAAATATGATAAATGGCTATAGGCGGTAAAAGGAAATATTAAAACACACTTAACTGCAAAGTTAACGAATGATTATAATAATATGAATTATATTCTACACTAGTTGCTGCCCGCGACACCGTCCGCGTGAACTTTCATATAAACTTTGACCCCCCTTCCCCCCTTATGAGCCTTTTTTCCAGTTAAAAAGTAGCCTATGTTTTATCTCAGGCTCTAGACCATCTGTGTACCAAATTTCGTTCTAATCGGTGCAGTAGTTTTAGCGTGATGGAAAGACAGACAGACAGAGTCACTTTCGCATTTATAATATTAAGTATGGATTTAGTTTGGAAGGATGTAATAGGTAATTTTAGTTCTACTGGACAAATTTGGGTGTTTTTTACCAGTATAATATGTTGGACCAACGCGGATAAAACCGCGGGGCACGGCTAGAATATTGATAAGCTTAAAAAATATGTGTGTAAGGCGATACCAACGTTTCTACCCATAACATTGGGCTTGCCCGGAGCACGGGACTCTGAAGTCTTGGAACGTAATATTTTTATTTAGGAATTATTTATTTTAATTCGAATAATTAATCTTCTACTTCGACATTACTTTGATATTGACAACAACTTCACTTCCATTTTCTCACACAGGTGCGTGCTGACTCGCGCTTACACTATGTGTTGCGAGTCGCAGTGTAGTGCAGTGCATATACACAGAAGCGGTTGGTAGGGTCGACATATAGGCATATCGACACACTCGACACATTGACACTCGACACATCGACACTCGACACATCGACACATCGACACAGCGAGCTGGCCCACCAGCTCAGCCGCTGCAACTCCATCCTCACACAGGTGCGTGTGCTTGTTGCGAGTCGCTAAATATTATACACTCGATCGACAGAGATACGTCGACATAACGACACGTCGACACAG
>DWAJ01003825.1:0-14023 GCA_018238005.1 Eurema mandarina
ATTATTCCTCTTTAAATGATCTAAAAAAAAGTCCGCGACAGTATATGTCTATCTTCTAAGATTGACTCACTAAAACATAATAATAGAAATAGATCCGACGGGGACGAAGTCGCGAGCAACAGCTAGTCTATAATAAAGGAACGTTCCTTATTTTTTTGTTTTGATTATAAAATAGATACCGAAACTTCTAGTACTTCTACACAGATATATTTTACGTTAATCGTTCCATCGTTTATCTTATAAGAAGGAGATATAAGAGAATGAAATTGCATTACAAGATGACATCATATAGGTAGATACTAGATATCCAATAAATATTTTTAAACGCCTGATAATTTAAGCGGAAAATACCTAATTGTAACTATTTGCTCGCAGAAAACGTAAGGTTAAATAATGCTATCCATACTAATATTATAAATGCGAAAGTAACTCTGTCTGTCTGTCCTTCCATAAAGGACAAAGGGTATTTTTTTTTAAATAAACCTCCAAGAGATTGCGCGAGGGGTTGAAACTTTTTATAATTTTACACATTCACGGCCAAACCGCTGAACAGGTTGTAATGAAATTTGGTACACAGATGGTCTAGAGCCTGAGATAAAACATAGGCTACTTTTAAACTAGAAAAAAGGGTTATAAGGGAGGAAGGGGTCGGTCAAAGTTTATATGAAAGTCCTCGCGGACGGAGTCGCGGGCAACACCCAGTTTACTATATACAGAACATATATACTATTTTGTCGCTAAATAAAATTAATGAAAGCATTTAACTTACGATAACAAGCTGGTCCGCAGAAAATTCTCTGACGTATGTGACGATATTCCCATCCTGGAACTTCTGAACGTGGGTCAATTTATTTCCGTCCAGAGTAAATGTACTTTTGGCCTATAATTTGTATATTTTGATTACATAACTATACACCAAATTATTATGATTAAATATAAATATTATAATATGTATTTATATTTAAATATGTACCGGTAGTAATTGAAAAACAGAAGTTTTATCATATTCTTTTAAAATTAGAGTTTTTTGCTAAACCCTAGGAGTAAGCATTTTTATTTTAATTTATTTGTTTATTTCGATATCTCCCACGTAAGTTGTTGTATCTCTAGAACTGAAAGTTTACAGGAGAGCGTATTAAAGATTCAAATTGGCCTCAAAACTGCATTTATAAGTGTACGTGTGTGATTTACGTTTTTAAAATGGTTGAAAAAAAAATGATTTTGTATTTTTTTCACTGTGAATAAGTAAATTATAATAAATAAAGCTCATTTTTAGTTAAAACGCTAAATGACATTCTTGTGGGATACAATATTTTACGTAGGCGGTATCGATTTATTTATTACACTTCATTGTACATTACAGATTAAAGAAAATGTGTACATGTAAAAAAAGACACAAAAAAAATTACGTACAAAGGGCGGCCTCATTGCAAACTAGCAATCTCTGCCATTAATGAATTTATTAACATTTATCGTAATCGAAGTCTTCAATATGTTGGCATTTTTTATTTATTTATCTTAAAAAAATCTGATCACGGTTGCTATTATACTAGCCAAACTCTGCGGATTTATCTGCGTTAAAGCGAAGACGAACTGGTTCAAATTAAATTTTATTGTACTTGAAGGTAAAATATAGTAATATCTAAATTGAGTAGTGATAAAAGATAAACTTACAGTCACAGAAGGCCTGATATGTTCGTCGAACTCGACACCACTCGTGAACTTAACGTCAACCGTACCGGTTTCATATATATGAGTTAGAACATATTCGTCACCGCTTTTGTCTAACTTCTGTGACTCTTTCTTCTTGAGATAGCTTTCGGCTTTGTCGCTTGAAAGATCTGGAAAACAAAAAATATTTATTCTTTATAACATGTACTTACAAAAAAGTAAAATAACAAAAGTAAAAGCAACACGATATACGCACATGTTATTGGGGCCTTATAACCCAGTCAGATATCAATAAGAATCAACGAAATCCACCAGGAAGCCAGAATATACAAGGGATACCCCCTTGTATATTCTGACGTTTTTAAATATAACACATAACATTTTAGATTTGGATTTTGTCTATAGTTTGTGGGTGGAATAAAATGGGAATCCGTAACCTATCGCTACTACATTCATAAATCCGAAAGTCGGTTTTTAATCGTTACCTGAAATTTGGCTTACAAGTTACAGAGTAGATTCTGGATCACACAAAAGATACTATTACCTCTCTATAATGTACCACAGAAACAGAAACAATATGGGTAAAACCCCTTTTTTAGGAATATTACATTATCGTTATAGTAAAAATAAACTTACTCAAGCTTTTGACATATTCTTCGAAGTTTTCGCTCTTGTCCAGAACGTAGGTTTTGCCAAAGAAAGCCATTGTTGAGGTTGGGTTGTTTTATCTATGGAAGTCTTGGTAGAAATAAAAATTGCATTTGATTCGCCCGTTTATATTGCTTGGTATGACTGTGCATTCTCCAAAGGTAGATAGGAAATCATCAATATCTTTACTAGGTCTAATTGCTCGCTTCAGGGCTCAGATTACTGGGTGAGTTTGATAAGATTTAAGGGCTACTCTAATTAAAAGACTTTTTGTAGGTCAAAAAATGTATGTCACGTTGAAAAATTGAGACACATTGAAATTATTTATATCAGAAAAAAACTGATATTCAATTCATTTGTTATTATTAAATATCAGTTCAGATAAGTTCACTTTTTTTTAATAACAGAATTAAAAACTACATTTTATATCCCTACCTTCATTTGTAAGGGATATTAGAATATTCGTCTCATAATTATATTGCAAATGCAAAATATAGTTCAAATACTTCTTTGCAATTTGCTTACGTTAATAATTATTGAAAGAAGTATCGGTTGTTTAAATTATTTGTATTCGAGTAGATCCCCAAACTAGCGCTAGTATATAAGAAGATAAGTTATATGTTCCTTATCAAGACAATAAAGAGTATCTTATAATTTAAAGTTAAGATGCGCACAATAATGATGACTGGTTGATTAAAGAAGGTAATTTAATGTTTGATAAATATTGTGAAATCGAGGGCTTCTTGATGATGCTAATAAAATTTTCATGTGATCTTAATCGGAAATAAATTTGCTATTTAATAATCTAAGTTCGAACAGGAACGTTGCTGAATGCGAACGTAAGGATCGATATATAATGTACTAGCTTTTACTTGCTTTAATTGGTTTCGCTCGCATTGAATCATTTAAATAAAACTCGGAAATAAAAAGTAGCCTAAGTTCATTCGATATCTCCAAGAATGTGAAAAACATTTCTACTTTCATATTTATAAAATTAGTGAATATTATTAATGATAGGTTATGTGTGTTGTCGCTTCAAGATTAAAATTTATCTCCCGAGATTACTTTCGAAAATTTTACGTAATCTAAAGTTTGCTTAAAAATCGTGCATTGTTTGTAATCAACATAATTGTGTTATTTTATGCAAATGTTTAAAAAAGCCATAATAAAATTACTTAATTGATGTTTTCATTACAGCTACTGTATAATATTATGTTTCGTTACTCTAAGGCTAGCATCATCACAAATATTTTGTTTTATTTCAGGTTGTAAATTACGTAGAAAATCCACCAATTACAAACACATGTGATACGTACAATACAAATTTACAACGGTGAGATAAATTTAGTATTAAAAAACTATGAATTATTTGTAATTTCAATGTTATTAGGTGCTCATTGTTAGTCCGCATGTCGGTTTGGGACAAAAATCTCTTAGTACTTAACGTTCCTATTAAAAAAAACTAAGTGCTAGAAAACTAAGAGCAATTATTATTTGAACCGATTTCGCAGCCTTTGCAAATTTTTTTATTGGCCACAGCGTAGACAATTTTTCATAGCTTTAAACCTTCCTCGACAAATAACAGCCTATGGAATATAATTAGAATTTTTCAAATAGAACCAGTAATATCTGAGATAACAGCGTTTAAACAAACTCATTAACTTTATAATTAACGATCCGCCCCGGCTTCGCTTGCATATATTGTGCATACAGTATTATACATATTATTTCCTCTTGAATCACTCTAACTATTAAAATAAACCACACGAGAATCGGTTTTATTAGTTTTATTTAAGCATACATAGGGATATAGGGATAAAGAAAGCAACTTTGTTTTATACTATGTAGTGATTTCAGAAATCACTACCTTGGAGACTCAGGTTTATATAAAGCCTTTTGTTATATTAAGAACTTTTAACTCGCCACATTGTAAATTGTCAAGGAAATACGAGCCCGGACAATGTCGCCAAATGGATTACAATGAAATGGTATTTTCAATTGTACAGTGAGATATAAAAGGACCTCAAAGTTTAGATATAGTTTAGTGATAATAGCAATAATAATAATGTTTTTGCGGCTCTTACCACTACATACTAGGTAGATTCAACTAGGTCCAATCCATTCCACTGCTTGACCTTATGGTTGGATTTTTTTGTGCTAGGTATATTTATTTTTATATCTATATAATAATATATTTATTTTTAATTATTTATTACACTTTATTGTACATTACAAATAAAAGAAAATAAGTACATGTATAAAAAGACACATAAGGCGGCCTTATTGATAACTAGTAATCTGACCCAGGCAACCTGAGTGGTACGGAAACGGAAGTGATAAATACATATTTATAAATATTATTATATTCTTTCTTCTTCTTTTTATTAAGAAGTGAGAGATTTAGAACGCCTGATACTTTCAGGCATTGTATTCCAGAGTTGAATAGCACGAACAGTAAAAGAAGAGTTGAAAGAATTGGATACACGTACTGGGGTTGATTTGATAAAACAAGACGGTTGGAAGAGCGAAGAGAAATAGAACTGGTTGAGCTTAAATATACAAATTATTATTTGAGATAAGCAGGAGTCTTCGGGTCGAAAAGCACACTATACAGAAGGTAGAGTATGTGAGCTTTTTACGAAAACTTTTTGTATAACTTACCATGTAAAGTAATAAAATAAGTTAAATAATAGTTTAATATCTTTATATTAATCTCTATATTAATATCTAATTTTTAAAATTTTCTTCAAATAAGTAAAAAAAAAGTTAGTTTTCATAAACCATGGTTATACAACATGTTTTAATCTACTTTTGAGTTTATACTTACTAGGAATTATTCTGTGTTGTTTAAAATCCTCACATCCCTGACCGCTGGGAAAAGATGGAACAAGGTACGGTTTAATTCTGTAGAGTCCTATACATACATAACGCATGGTCCTTTCCTCGGGGTCCATGGGTAACCTGCGAGGATGTTCCCACTTTTATAAATGGCATTCAGCTTAAGATTACCTACATTTTATATTTACCCAACTGTGGTGTTAGGTTACTAAGTTGTGTTGATACTTAGGTTAAGCCTAATTTAGTTATTATAGATCTAAATCTAGATTCTAGCTGATTAAAAAATCATTAGATAATATTATAATAGATCTTTATAAGAAATAGGTATATATATAAAATTCTCGTAAACTTGTGTAGGCATGTTAATAACGGAAGGAAACACGCTCTTTTTAAAATCAATTTATTAAAAAAAAACAGTGTTTTGTCAGAAAATATAAATCTATTTACAAGTTTAATTTTGTATAATTTACAACGAGATCAGATATTGGACACCATAGAATGGACATCTAATACCTAATTTAAATTACATAAATAATCCTCAATTGGAACTTCTTATTTAATTATTATTAATTAGCAACGTAGTATCTCTTCGCAACACCCTCCCAAAAGCTGGCTGTAATTGTCTGTAAGAGAAGCATATTATTAGTTCTAATCCATACTAAATATATGTCAGTATGTTTGTCTTTCTTTCACGGCAAAACGGCTGGACCGATTTAGTTTAAATTTGGTATGTACATAGATGATAACCTGGATTATCCCGGTATTGCCCCGGGAACGGGAACTACGCGGGTAAAACCGCGTGGAGCGGCTAGTAAAACAATAAATTAATTATTCCAATAGCCGAGTGATCCGACGGATGTTACAATTCTACTAACTATTACATATTATGTTTAGAACATGCCTCTCAATAAAATAGTAAACGAAAAACAATAACAACCTTCCGAACCGGCGGTAAATGTTTTGTAATACCATGACGATTCAAAAGTGTTACTATATGTAGCCTTATTGAATAAAAAGATACTTTTGACTTTGACTTTGACAATATATTACATAAATTATTATTTTTAAAATATATCGAGCAATTAATGTATTACCTATATCGCTTTTGATAAAATGTCACCTGATTAAAACAGATAAAGAGAACATTTTCAACGTTTCCAGCGTAAGAGAGATTAGCGCTTTTCTTTAGATAACTTTAAATTTGAAGATAATCCTTATATCGGAAGAAATATATGTCTTTATTATTTAAAAGACAAAGCAATTTATGGCTCAAACGTAATACCTAATATACTTAATAATTATCTCTAACTAATCATGTATTTTGTATATTTAGTAACTACACGAAGTGCTTAAAGTGATTTATTTTATATATTTAATAATGAAGCCGAACTGTTTCACTTTCTATAATAATAGCTTAAACTTTTCCAGAACTGATAGAATCGCCAATGACAACATTTGTATTGTGATAACAGGTCTTTTATTGTATACAGTGAGATTTCTAATATCCTTAAGTTCATTGACCTTCATGTTTAAAGAAACGTAGACAATTTAATACTTACAATAATTAATTGCTCCGGGGTGAATTCTCTTACGAAGGTGATTGATTTGTCCTCAAAAGTCTGCACCTGGGTATATTTATTACCATCGATAGTCACAACGTTTTTCGTCTGAAACAAATATATAATATTAAGGTTAATAAAGATGAACAAATTTATTAATGCAATAACACAATACAATACTTATTCCAAATTTATTTACTTTGATAATTCTAATCAGAACATTTTTTTTGTTTTAAACATTTATATCAATTGAGCTGAAGTACCTAAGAATTATGCGAATGAATTAAATTATTTTAGACTAGACGTGCCCCCGGTTTTACATCCATAGTTCCCGTTCCTGTTCCCGGCAATACTGGAATATCAAGTATACTACGTCTAATCTACCTGCATGTCGAATTTCAGCCAAAACCATTCAATTTACAAAAGAGAACAGACATCCGAACATTCATACTCACAAGCTATCACATCTATACTAATATATAAAGCTAAAGAGTTTGTTTGTTTGTTTGTTTGAACGCGCATATCTCAGGAACTACTGGTTCGAATTGAAATTTTTTTTTTATTGAATAGACAATTAATCGAGGAAGGCTTTAGGCTACATAACATCACGCTGCGACTAATAGGAGCGAAGAAATAATGTAAAAATAAATCAACGGGGACGAAGTCGCGAGCAACAGCTAGTTTATAATATTTATAAGATTACTTACATTAATTTCTGGTCTAATGGCTTGGTCAAACTCGACTCCTTCTTTGAATTTCATTTCCGTGGTACCATTCGGGTTAATAGTCGTAATGACATAAAAGTCGCCATCTTTTTCAATTTTTTGAGACGGCTTTGAATTGAGGTAACCATCGGCTTGCTCTTGAGGCAGATCTAAATATAATAAAAGTGAAAAGTCAAAATTTTAGCAATTTTAAAGTGTCATGATAATACAAAACAAATCTCAACGCTAGACTTATCTTATACAATTTTTCAATTTTTACTTGTCATTGTATTATAAAACAATTATGAAATATAAAGTATAGTAAACAAAGGTGATTCAATTTGTTATAATTCGTATGATTAAGAACTTATTTACTTACTCAGGCATTTGATAAAAGCGTCAAAGTTCTCATTTCTGTCCAAAGTATAGAGTTTGCCGAAGTATGCCATTGTTGGTAACAACTAACAGGTGCACTTAGCTAAAGGAAACTGTTGAAACTGATTGCTGTAAAATTCGTGAAGTCTTATATTCTAGGCCGATGGTCGAACATTTTCTGATAAAACCACGATCGAAGTTCATTACTCTTATCATTGAACAAGAATAAAGTACGAAAATAAGGGTACGTTATATTTGTTGATCAAATTTATAGGTCGTAAATTCATATGTAACATGAGCTTTGATCGGAAATTTACAAGTGTGATTATTACTATATATTGTATTATTAAATAATATATATCTAATGACTATACTAAGATTATAAAGAAGTAAAGTGTGTGTGTTTGTTAAATTGTAAGGGGTAATCTCGGGATCTACTGAACCGATTTACAGTAACAAATACTGTCACATTTATAATATTAGTAAGGATAGAGATGATTTAAAGTTTTACCGTTAAATAAACCCATCTTGTGCCATCATAAGCTATTATAATTAAATTAAATTAATTATAGCTACTAGCCAATTTGTTTTAGTTCTGAAAATGCGTCAAAATAAGTGGTGTAAAATTTGTAACAGATATGGAAGGCTCCTAATGTTCTTTAATTACACTCTTACCACTTCTATATTTGCAAACAAAGTAATAGTTTATAAGATTATCTTTCACTATCAATAAAATACGTTCGTATTAGGTGCATGACTAGGCGCCTTCTTTGTAAGTAGACTATTACTAGGGAAGCTTATCGTGTGTTTATTTATGTAAAAAATATTTACACTTCTAGTTTTTCATTATCTATACTAATATTATAAAGAAGTAAAGTTTGTGTGTTTGTTCAATCGTAAGGGGTAATTTCGGGATCTACTGAACCGATTTAAAAAATTCTTTCACCAATAGAAAGCCACATTATTGCTGATTGTCATAGGCTATATAAAAAACTGAAAAGGATAATTAACATTATGCTCAACGAAGTGGGCACGGGTCAGCTAGTAGTTATTAAAGGTACCAACTGTTAACGGATCGATATCATTTCTATTGTTTATCCATTCTTTATAAGCCGGGACCCGCTGTTTTATCCGCATTTATGCATGTAATAAATACATAAACCTACCTCTCTAGTATTAAATCTCTATCTAGTATTAAAAACCACATGAATATCGGTTGCATAGTTTTAAAGATTTAAGCATACATAGGGACAGACATAAGAAAGTGACTTTGTTTTATGCTATGTTATAATGAGGACACATAGGTGTATACCTAACTCTAAATCTTAATGTATGTGGGTGTAGCAGCTTTTTAGTGAGTAGCTTTTACAAGGAAACCAGGACAAGAAAAAGAGCTTAAATATAACAACATGTATGCATAAAGCATTTAAGCTAAAACTAATTTTATGCCTTTCTTATATGCGAAGGTTAACTTATAAGCAGTAAAAATTAAACTTATCAAAACATGACCGCAATGAATTAGTTTCACGTTAAATCCACGACAATTATTTTAAAAAGATTTTGCCTCAGTTTTTTTTAATCTATACTTCTTCACTACATAGTATTAAACAAAGGCGCTTTCTCTGTCTTTATATCTTAAATCTTTATAACTACGCAACCGATTCTCATGTGATTTTTTTAATAGATAGAGTGATTCAAGAGGAGGTCTATATGTATAATAAATGCGAGTGAAGGAAGAACTAGAGACCGTGGCAGGTCGCTAGTTCTATATAAGAAATAAATCTATTCAGAATTAATATTATATACGAATCCTATCGTCCGAGTCATTGGATGACAGGAAATTATATTGAATCCATCATACGAGCTTCCGAAATCTATTATTTAATCTGGACTCCTTGCATTTGGTTGTATGTTACGTCAATGTTGTTTTCTTTATAGTCATCTATCATATATGTACCAGTAAATCTTTTAAACATATATTTTTTTTAAAGCCATATGATAAAAGAATCTGTGACATAAAAAATCTTTTATTGGCCATTTTTTACAATCTTGCCTTGAGAAAACAATTTCGAAATTAGTGAACGAAATCAGATCTCGCATATTTGTTTTATTTTATTGCCCTTGTGTTATTATATTTTTACACTTTAAGCATACAATATTTTGAATACAATAAAGTAAACAGACGTCCAAAATGAATGCTGAAATACAATTACATACTTTCCCATTATTCACCTAAGAAACTGTTCCGTTAATACCCAGCAGATTATCATAGTTTTACTATGTAATAACTTGAAAGAATGGAGAAAAGATTAAAGGTATCTCCTTTACGTAAAAGAACTCGCGCGTTTAAGTATATATAGAATATGATAAAAATAAAAATTATAAAGAAATTCTTTCTCATATTATACAACAATTTTTATCAATTTCATTCACTTTTATTTATTTAATCCACTTTTATTGTGGTAATATAAAGTGTTAGTTATTATCTTTAGAGGTGCGCCCGTTGTTAGTTACTTACACCCGTCAGTAGCCGATTATCGGTTCAAGTGTTTTATCGTTGCCCTATATAATACGAGTATTATATAATAAGTTTAACTGTTAATGTTCGTCAGCCACACATTTATTACATAGTATGAAACAAAGCCGCTTTCAGCTCGCTGTTGCCAATGACGACCGCTTGGCGCAGTGGTAGCACAACTGCTTTCTGCGCGAAGGGTCGTGGGTTCGATCCCCACACCGGAAAAATATATTTGTAATTTACATTTGTATTTTTCTGGGGTCTGGGTGTTGCTATGTATTGTATGTATGTATTTACAAAAAAAAATGCATATGTAATTTATTCCGTTACCTAGTTGCCAGCTTCTGCTTAGCTTTGGAACTAGATGGCGCTGTGTTTAAATGTCCTAAAAATATTTATTATTATTATTTTATAGCAGCTGACAAATTCCAGTCACAATTCTTTTAAGTTAGAATTTAAACATTCTTATAAACCAAGTAGGTTCGACTTATTAACTAATACTACAATAGTTTTGACTATTTTGATTATTCTTTTCGTCCATCTCCCCCGATAAATATGTATAAATGTAAAATTAAAATGGTCTTTTAGTGTTAAACACTTTCTCGTTTCAATCTCGTATTATAAATGCGGAAGTAACTCTGTCCGTCTGTCTGTTACGCTTCCAGGCCAAATCTAATGAACTGATTGTAATGTAATTTGGTATTTTGGTACACAGATGGTCTAGAGCCTGAGAAAAGACATAGGCTACTTTTTAACTGGAAAAAAGGGTTATCAGGGCGAAGTTTATATGAAAGTCCACGCGGACGGAGTCTAGTAGTAAATAAATAAAATAAAACTTAATATAATAATTATTATATTTCCCTTCACAGGTAAAGAAGTCCAGAAGAGGTGGCGGTCCATTCGCGACTCCTACACGAAAGCGTACAGGCAGGGGAAGTGTCCGCCACCGGAACACTGCGCGCCAGGGAGTAGACGATACCAGTACCATAGACAGATGTCATTCCTGCTGCGAGCTTTGAAGAACAAGTAAGTTATGTACTGGGTGTGCCTCAAGGTTCTAGGCTGGGTCTTATACTGTTTAGTGTATATGTTAATGATGAAGTAAGTAGGACATTGCGCGTTAGGAAATAGAAAATACCAGTACCATAGACAGATGTCATTCCTGCTGAGAGCTTTGAAGAACAAGTAAGTTATGTACTGGGTGTGCCTCAAGGTTCTAGGCTGGGTCTTGTACTGTTTAGTGTATATGTTAATGGTGAAACTAACAGAACATTGTGCGTTAGGAAGTAGAAGATACCAGTACCATAGACAGATGTCATTCCTGCTGCGAGCTTTGAAGAACAAGTAAGTTATATACTAGGTGTGCCTCAAGGTTCTAGGCTGGTTCTTATACTGTTTAGTGTATATGTTAATTATGAAGCTAGAAGAACATTGCGCGTTAGGAAGTAGAAGAGACCAGTACCATAGACAGATGTCGTTCCTGCTGCGAGCTTTGAAGAACAAGTAAGTTTGTACTGGGTGTGCCTCAAGGTTCTAGGTTTGGTCTTATACTGTTTAGTGTATATATCAATGGTAAAGTAAGTATGACATTGCGCATTAGGGAGTAAAAGATACCAGTACCATAGACAGATGTCATTCCTGCTGCGAGCTTTGAAGAACAAGTAAGTTATGTACTGGGTGTGCCTTAAGGTTCTAAGCTGGGTCCTATACTGTTCAACGTATATTTAAATGCTAATTCACTAGAACCTACTGTATAACTGTACCAAGCTTTAATAAAATATCTTAAATATGTAATTAATTACTCCACACTACTTTAAATGGTATTTCCTCAAATGAGTCACTCGTTACATTATTAGTCACCCAAATGCTTTTATTTTTTTGAATCTGTTATAAAAGAGGTTTATTGTGTTAGACACAAAAATAATACAAAGCTAATATTTTTATACATATATTTTCCTAGAAATTTACAAATTTCATAGGACTCGAACTATTTAGAACCTTACGAATGGATGTTTGTTAGTTGATAAATTTACCACGAGACGTCGCAAATTGATAAATTTGCGAAAATGTGGTCGTAAAATAATATATACATTTTTATCTCTCGTTTAGAATCCTACTAAGTTTTTATAAATTTCCTGGAAAATTTATAAATTTTCGGTTCTTGTTATTTTCCGGTGACATATATAATATTATATAGTATATACTCTACAAGTTTTTTTCATTCAATTAATATCATGGTAACGACCAATGTTATTAAATTCAATAGATATGTTATAAGTGCAAAATTTTGAAGACGCAAAAACATCCCAATAAGGACGTCTTACCATTAGGTGATTGGTTGCCGGTGCATTCACGCTTAACTCACAAAACTATCTACCTCCTTTTTTCTTCTTGATTTTATCATTTATCTCTTTCTATCGTATTGACTTGTATGTATGTGTGCTGCCGCTGCTGTGCGGAACAATTTTTTCGGTTGATTTGTTGGTGTATAACATATCTATTTACTTTAATAGAAACGACCATTAAAAATTACTATAGTAGAATTTAAAACTTATTTTTTTAAGTCGGTTAAACAATAATTACATACATTTTTAACTGATAAATGTAATCCTAACTGTATAAATACTACCATAACGCATCTGATTTCATTCGGAGAAAACGAACGTAAGTCAAAACAGCTAAGTTTGTATTAATATAACTTACTAGCGATCCCGGCTTCGCTTGCATATACTATACACTAGCTGTTGCCCGCGACTCCGTCCGCGTGGACTTTCATATAAACTTTGACCCACCCTTCCCCATTATAACTCTTTTTCCCAGTTAATAAGTAGCCTATGTTTTATATCAGGCTCTAGACCATCTGTGTACCAAATTTCGGTTCTAATCGGTTCAGTATTTTTAGCGTGATAGAAAGACAGACAGACAGATTTACTTTCACATTTGTAATATTAGTATGGATGTATTATACTCTAGTTAACCCGTGCCCAATTTTGTTGGCCTAACGTTAACTTTTTTTTTAGTTTCGTAACTTTATTATATGTATATGTATATTTAGACACTCAGCAATAATGAAGCATTCTATTAGTGAAAGAATTTTTAAAATCGGTTCAGTAGATCCCGAGATAACCCCTTACAATTTAACAAACACACAAATTTTACTTCTTTATAATACTAGAATATAAGTAAAGATAATATATAATTACTACAATACTATAATTTGATAGTGTTTGATTTCAAGTTGCAAGGTGCTTGCAACTTGATACTTAGAGCTAGTTTGTTTTTTGTTAAGTTATCATTATCCTCACTTACTTACATATTTATTTAGGTATATTATAAATCCGAATTCTGTTTGTCTGTTTGTAAAGGATAATTGACGACCGCTTGGCGCAGTGGTAACAAAACTGCTTTCTGCGCGAAGGGTCGTGGGTTCGATTCCCACACCGGAAAAATATATTTGTAATTTACATTTGTATTTTTCTGGGGTCTGGGTGTTTCTATGTATTGTATGTATGTATTTACGAAAGAAAAGTATGTATATGTAATTTATTCCGTTATCTAGTTGCCATAACACAAGCTTCGGCTTAGCTTGGAACTAGATGGCGCTGTGTATCAATGTCCTGAAAATATTTATTTATTTATTTATTATTTATTTAATTAACCTGAGATTACCCCTTACAATTTAACAAACACATAAAATTTACTTCTTTATA
>DWAJ01003826.1:0-14020 GCA_018238005.1 Eurema mandarina
GATGTAAATTTGTCAGTGCTCGCGTTGTCACGAGTGTGTTGCCGGCCTTTAATTATCAATTATTAATTATCTATTACTGCCATCTCCCGCGATTTTACCCGCGTAGTTTCCGTTCCCGCGGCAATATTGGGATATAAAGTATCTTATATGCTAATCCAGGGTATCACCTATTTTCGTACCAAATTTCAACTAAATCGGCTAAAGCATTTTTGCGTGAAGTAACAAACATAATAATTATGTATAATAATACATAATTATTATGTCTGTAATAACAGAACACAAACTTTCACTTTTATAATATTAGTAGGATTAGGTAAATTAGGAGTTTAATTGTATATTAAGTTTATGGTGTGTTTTACGTACCTACTTGATATTTTCTGTATACTTATTTTATTTTTGACATAATTATTAATTATATCGAATACATATTTAAATAAATTATTTACTTAAGTAATGAATGTGTAATGATTGTGAAATGTAATATTAAAATTATAAATGGCTTTTATTCGTGTGTTTTATTGTCTAAAATTAATACGTTGATTCCTGTCTATCTTTCTGTCAGTCTGTTTGTTGTACTAAAAAGGTACCCGTACCTTGTGGTACCTGTGACTCCTAAGACGGAACACAGCGGGGTTTTCGTCGGGTTAGTCCAATGGTAACCTATAGGGATTTTCCCAATACAAATAAGGTGTAGTGTCGAAAAATTATTTGACTTATAAGACGGTGATTTTTAAATGAAAACTGCTTCATCAGAGCTACAGTATCAGCAAATATACAAACTACAAAACAAACCACTTTATAAGTGTATGAACCAATAATTACCAGTTATAATTAGCGATAATTCGAATTACTTTTAGAAACTTTTTATTTCGCTATTTTCCATATGCCCAAAAAGTATGTTCTTTAGAACTCATGGCGTATAAAAATATGATGGAAAAAATCTTTTGTGTGGAGTCATAGACCATCAGCTGGTTTGACGTTCCTTTAAATTGCATAATCGTAACATGGACAGCCAGTATTTACTTATCACTACATAGTATAAATCAAAGACTTTATCTGTCCCTATATCTCTATGTATGCTTAAATCTTTAAAACTACGCAACTGATTTTGATGCGGTTTTTTTTAATAGATAGAGTGATTCAAGTGGAAGGTTTATATGTATGATACAAGCAAGTGGAGCCTGGGAGGTTCGCTAGTATTAACGACCGCTTGGTGCAGTGGTAGCACAACTGCTTTCTGTTTACTCGTTCCGTAGCAGAAGATGGGCAGACATACTGAAACGATACAACTATATGTTATTATACTATACTAGCTACATTCATGTATTTGTGTTCGCTAGTTATATAACTAATAAAATAAGATTTCAAGATATTTTTCAAGTAATACATTTCCGAACCGTAAAACAAGACTATTAATAGGCTAGACGATTAAAATAAAATTAATAATGTTCAAACTATGTTTTGTAGCTTAATAGTATTTCTATAAGATATCTGTAATTAACATATTCCATTTATATTACGCAGTTTCTTTAAAAATAATTTTGGCATTTGACCGCACCGCATGTTGACTATAAAATATGTGTGTTCGAGTGTGTGTGTTATATGTGTGTGTGTCTATTAACAAACGCAAACTTTAATTAAAATTATTTGAAGCTGTATCAATATATTACAAACTAGTTTTCGATAATTAAATGTATTTAACTGTAGTTGTTATGTGAATGTGGTTGGGTGCGCACGCAAAATGAATTTCGGTATATCAGCCGTTTGGCGAAAGTTTAACCAAATAATATGTTCCTTTATGAGTAAGTTGTTATTTATAGATATTATATAAAATAAATAAAAAAAAACACTTTATTGACACAAACAAAGAAGTACACATACAAGGAATAGAATAGCCAATTGGCGGCCGTATCGCTACGAAGCGATATCTTCCAGGCAACCGGTAGTAGGCGATAAAAAAAAGTTGTTTAAAAATAAATAATACATAGCTAATAATATAATAAAGTGTTTAAATAGAAGAAAATATAAAGTGAATTATCATACAGAACAACGCTTTCTTGTATATATATTGCGCTTTTTTAATATACAAAAATATTTTTTTGTTTGATTTCATCGATATTTTATTAATTGTTTAAGCATTTACCTGAACTTCAAAATTATAAAAGAACTATTAAATCATATATCATATATACAGTAATACTTATTTTCATACTATATACTAATGAAAATAAGTATTACTGTTTACGAAGCAAATTTTTATTTTGCTTTTTAGTGTGAGGTTGATTTGTTTTTGTCAAAAATTAATTTATGGTAGTCACGTTTTTGCTTTTTCGTTTTTTTTTATTACAGCGGTATGAGGTTCATAGGATAGTAGACTATAACCTCTGTTCTACAATAATAATAATAATAATAATACAGATATTATCCGAATTCGTCACAAACGTGTTTCTGGTCTCAAAAAATATAATACGAGAAAACATCAGTAGGTATTATTAATTGAATTTTAAGTAATCATTACTTCCTTACTAGTAATATTATAAACTAGCTGTTGCTCGCGACTTCGTCCCCGTTGATTTGTTTTTCCATTATTTCTTCGCTCCTATTAGTCGCAGCGTGATGTTATGTAGCCTATCATCGATAAATTGTTTATTCATTAAAAAAGAATTTTGAATTTGAATGAGAATGCATGTACGGATGTATGTTTATTATTCTTTCATGTATAAACGGCTTTAACGGATAAAACCACGGGGCGCAGCTAGTTTGTTTATTACAAACACATTGTGTGTTATATTTAATCGCTCTCACCTATACCTTGAGCTGTACAAACTCTGTATAAATTTCAAAGCACGCGTGTTCACGTCATTTTAAAGCATTTACTATATTCGTATTGTTTTTCCTTGTAGCCCATTCATACATTTGAATTTCAATGCGGGATTTTACCACAAACATTGTAGGTACTTTCAAGCTATGATTACAATGTTCTAGAAAGAGTTTAAGAAAAAAGAGAAAAAGCCCTATATGGAGAAATGAATATTCAAATTTGCTTGTTACTTACTTGAATAGGGCTTGCAACTTGAAGTTTAAATGTTAGCCAATATTAGCAACTAGTAAAATTTCTTTGTTTAATTATTTGTAATGAAAAACGCTGACCACTTGAAGCAGATTATTTTATCAAAACATTATCAAGAATAACATACGCAACTAATTAGCGACTGTTTAAGTAAATTGTCAAAAAAATATAATCCCATAGATTACCTTATTTCTTTAGGGTGCTTCTTGGTATAGTACGCGTCATTTATGTTTAGCGATTGACGAGAATAGCTGCGCATCGGTAGACTCGCGCTCGTAATTGTCGTATTGACGCGTACTATATATATATATATAAAACTGGTCTCAATTTTTCATACAAACATCTTGAAACATTACTCATAATATGCTATTACTTCATAAACTAATTATAGCCGCTTATCAATTATCGTGCTCTCGTTTAGAATGTAACAGTAATTTACTTCACCGTGCTATCAGATTGCATCTTATCGGGATAATTTAAAGAATGTTATATACGAAGCTTTTATTTGTTTTTATTTTTTGACAGATTTTTTTTACAAACTGTTATTTAAGAGGTTTTAAATATGTTTATTTCTAGTTTTTTTTCTATTAGATATAGAATTGCGCTTGATGGTAACGCTACACTTACGTGGAAGGAATTCACTTATTTCATTCTAGAAGCTTCTAGCTTCTCGGAGTGCTATTTAATTGTTTTGGAGTACGTGAATGGTCGCACAGATTATATTAAAATTATTAATAGTCTTTAACAACCAAGTTACGAATAACGAATGCCAAGCAAGGTTTCAAATGATATATATAAAACATTATGTCAAATATTTATTTATACAATCGTACCTATGTCTTATATTAAGCCCTCGTATGCTTAATAATCTAATAGCTAACTTAATATTGGAAATCAAGTCTTCTAAATCTCCTAAGCTGTGAAACTTTTATTAAACGTCGTATTTATTCGCCAGGTTCTGCACAGCCTTATTTTATTAACATTGCTTACAATATTAGGACGTGTGGCCTCAGATAATGTTTAGCTAATGTAGGTCAAATTAAAAACGCCTTTTACACAAGTTAGTTTCAATGTATCTATGTTTCTAGTTTTGCTATACGGAATAGGTCTTGCTTCATAAAGCAGAAGTAAATTTGCAATTTTGTGGATGACAGTATTTGTACCTTATCTTCTAAATTTTGTATGCATTCATAAACCGTGTGATTTCAGATATTGGTAGGTAAATATAGATCTTATAATTTGACCTCTTAAGCCACTAACAGTAATTAGCCTGCAATTTCAGTACCTTTATATAGCTGGTTTATCGTTATTAATTTAATATGAATAGCTTCACAAAGTGGCGTTCCAAAAACCACGTTTCTAATAAAGTACTTATTATAAATTATTTTTTAAAGCTCGGCTTCAACGAGTGGCGTGTCAAACGCCGCTTGCTAAACGCTACATGGTACTAAACTTTATCTAATTAACACTGCATACAATCGTAGGACGTGTGGCCTCAGAGTTCAGACGCTCGTGGGCCAATTGTAGGTCGAATTACGAAAGCCTTTTATGAATCATTTATATTGAACTAGTGGGATGATCTTGTTGAAATTAAAAGATCTTTTAAGGAATAAAATATTATATTAGTTTTGTTGTAATAACAACTATTTTACAATCCTATAGCAAGACATAAGATGTAGGTAATAATACACAAAATGGAACACAATTTTGGTAACAGTTATCATCAAACTTTGTAGATTGATGATATATAGTTCCCGGAACAATACCAGAATGCAAAGTATCAACTATCTACATATCAAATTTCAACTAAATCGGTCCAGCCGCTTATGCGTGAAAGAATAACAAACATACATTCTCACAAACTTTGACATCACTTATAGCTCGAGATCGCCAGGACGAAATTTCATGTTTTTTGGTTCATTGGATTTGTCCCCGCCCCGAATGGCAGAATACATCAGTTTAAATGAAAGTCCACGCGGACGGAGTCGCGGGCAACAGCTTGTTTATAATATTAGAAATTATATCGATCATATATCCATGCAACTTTTAGAAAGCAGTACAGTCAAACACAAAACTTAAACACACTCAACATTACGACAACCCTAAAATATATCTTGCTCCTTCTGTTCTTCCCTGAATCAAGATAATAATTATTTATATTCGACCATTTTATTCTTCAACTGCGTGTAATATAAATCCGTATTGACTAGAACATCGACATTAAATGACTTTGTATATAAATACAAAGTGGATCAGTAAAAAGGTTGTTTTATAAGCCTATTACTTATTTGTAGTACAATATTCTGTAATCTGTATTGGAAAATATAACGTGATGTTTTCTTATTTAATTTTATTATTCCAACTACAAATCTATTAGAATCATGCAAACTAAGTAGACTTTACGTTTTATTGTTAAAGAGCTTTGATATGTACTATTTACAATATATTATTTTTATTGAAGGGCATTAAATAGGTCGATGTTCATTAAAGTACTAAGTTATATACAATATTAAGTGTCCATTAAGTAAAGTGATACATAATTTATTTTACTTATTTTACTACAACTTTTATTTTCAAAGAGCTACTATCAGAGTTTCTTGCCGGTTCATCTCTGTAGAAACTGCCTTCCTAACAGGTGGTAAATGTTTTATAATATCATGACTATTCAAGTGTTTTTTATGTAGCCTAGTTGACTCGTTTTTTTGTTGACTTTGACTTACTTAAGTACCTACTAAAAATGCAATCAAATTTAAGTTCTACTCAAATTGGCATAAATGAGACTTAAAGGAATTTGGTTTTACCTCGTGTTACGTGTACAACCACGTTACAAAAATATGTTCAATTAATGATTAACTAGCTCTTACAAGCTTGCATTAAGGATGGCGCACTACCGACTAAAGCCTACCGGTGTTCCTGCACACACACTCTCACAGACTCGCCAGGACAATACTCAGTGTTCCTCAAACTTTTAACCTACCTATACACACACCTATTCACTTAGTTGTTAGCTTAAAATCGCAATCAAATTTAAGTTCTTCTCAAATGAACCAGGTTCAATTCGTTAAAGGATGCAACTTGTATTAAGAATGGCGCACTACCGACTAAAGCCCATCGGTTTTCCTTCACACACACACACTCACAGACTCGCAAGGACGATACTCAGTGTTCCTCAAACCTCCCGTATAGGTACCTCTATACACACCTATTCACTTAGTTGTTAGCTTAAAATCGCAATCAAATTTAAGTTCTAATCAAATTTACTATGTTCAATTCGTTTAAGGATGCAACTTGCATTAAGGATGGCGCCACTACCGACTAAAGCCCACCGGTTTTCACACACACACACACACACACTTAGAGACTCGCGAGGACGATACTCAGTGTTCCTCAAACCAACCTACACACATTCAATTAATTCTTAGCTTTAATCCAACTTAGCATTCTAAGAAACTTAAGCATGTAAGCTACGTTAGCGATAACAAGCTCGTATGTCAGTGATAAGGATACAATACCTTTAATTACTGACTCTCTAGACTCTAGTTTCTTACTAAGAGACCACATACAATGTCTTTTAGACGTATTTGTTTTGCATAGTAATGTTATTTTATACTAACAATATTCTGTGGTTTTGCACGCGTACGTACTTTCTTCATATGGTAATACCGGGAGTAAATAGCATTAAAATAAGACATATATTATAATATGTACACGTAAACCTTCCTCTTGAACTATATGATAGAAAAACTGTATTAAAATCAGTTGCGTAGTTTTAAAGATTTAAGCGGGTAGGTATTTTTGTTGATTTGTACTTACCAATAGCTAGTAATAATGCCACAAACAGAAACCGAAGTTCAAAGATTAACTAACAATTTGTACGGTCTATTAGTTAAGTACGAATTAGTTCAATTTATTAGCTTAGTCCGGTTCACTTGAACTTAGAGGAAGTGGTTCGTTTAGGCTTGGTTTAGTAATCTGCTGGTCATTTCGTAGGATACAAGTCGGTAAGTTTGTTAGTTTAGTTCGAAGGTTAAGTTGTATTTTGTGAAGTATGTATTAGATAAGTCTGTGAACTATTAGCTGGCTTCTCCTGTCGATTCGGTTGATATAAGTAAAAGCATAGACGTTTAACGTATAGACTGCACCTTAATAATCGGTCCGCCGTAAGTGAAACCAAAACTGTATACATAATTTGTGTAAAACGCGCGTTCTTATTCTAGATGACACGTACACAATCCCATCGATAATGTTGCTGCTATAAGAAATTTACCCTTTAATTGTTGAAAAATGAAATCTAGGAAAAACTGTATAAATTTTGATGCAATGCATTGCGGCGACGATCTATGTAAGTAGATAGAATTGTCTAGGTTGAAATGGCTTCATTTTGCGCGCTTCTTGTGTCCTCAGCAAGACCGTCCCCCGATAGGGTGCGCGACGGAACACCGGTGGGTTTTAGTCGGCTTCATTTTGCGTGCTCATTCTACGGTTCTTGATATTGTTAATCTATAGCAAGATACGTTTGTTACACACACTATGACGCAAATAAAGTTTACATACAGTAATATGTAAAATATTAAAATTAACGTAACATACATCAGTTTCATGAAACGATTACAAAGACATAAAAAAGGACTTAAACCTAGATTATTTTATCGTTTTAAATTCAATGGAATTTGAAATTAGAACGCGATTATAGGTTATTAACGGCTGATTTATCTCAACGGAATTTAGGATACCTAGCTAGGTCTTGTTTAATCTGTAAACAGATATTGAGGGTACATTCCAAATTCACCGAGAGTTACAAACAGTTTGAATCTACTTTTTAAACGTAATGTTTACATAAATGATTTAGACACTTTTCTAGGCATAAAAACATTTCATGAGGAAATTTTTTGAGGATAAGATTTTGAGGTCTTTTGTTAATTTACAGAAACATTACAAAATAGGCTTGCCAATGAAATTATATTAAATAGATATGTTATAAGGGAAAAATGTCCGAAACTATATAATAAATTTAAAAATAATTGATCTTAACCAATTTTATAAGATAAACGTATTTATAGAAAAACCCTTAAAGACTTCGTTATTCGTTTGTCAAGACACTACTTCGTTAAAAGTCCGTCTCGCATTTAAACTCTTTATTTTAACTACTTTTAAAAGTCCTCTTAATACGATCACTTTCTAAACAAGTCAACAACCGAATATATCGCTAATCTATACTAATATTACAAAGAAGTAAAGTTTGTGTTTTTGTTAAATTAAATTGTAAGGGGTAATCTCGTGTACTGAACCGATTTAAAAAATTCTTTCACCAATAGAAAGCCACGTTACTGCTGAGTGTCATAGGCTATATAAAGGGATTACATTATGCCTAACGAAGTGGGCACGGGTCCGCTAGTTATATATATAGAAGATACATCTTACAAATTTATATGAATAACAATTACTTACACGTAAATTTGTAGATATACAAGCGAATAACCGTTAAATCCATCGCTTCCTCGTTAGAAGTGTTTACATAACAACTATAAGGTTAATATACGAAGTATTGGTAAGCGGTAACGCGAAAACTTTAACGATTACTCAATATACTCGTAAAAAGTTTAATGGAAAACCTTTATTTATAACTATTGTTTGAAATATGTGTGATATGTGTCGCAGAGAGTGACGTCGTAGTAGTTGTAGTGATGCCGAGGTGGTGATTGTTTGCTTCATGATAGCTCTTTCTTAGGTTATTAATAAGTAAAACTTCAGAGTATCATAATAACGGCGTAAAATCTATTCAAATTATCTAATATAATACCTAACTATCACAATGCTGACGTTTTTATAGCAACTGACAAATTCCACACAATTCTTTTAAGTTTGCATTTAAACATTATAATAAGCCAAGGAGGTTCGACTAATTAGCTAATATTGAAATAGTTTTCACTATCTTGATTATTATTTTCGTCCGCTATTGTATATGTTACCGGCCAAACCCGATTTCGTGACAAACTAATTATGCCTAGGCTAAACTAGTTCGTCCTATAGGCGATAGAATGAACCAGTTTAGCCTAGTCACAACTAGTTTGTTCTAAGTTCGATTGGATAGAGTATTTTAGACTGGGTGAAATTAGCTGATCCTAATATAAATACGCGCACTCTAGGATAAACTGGTATGACCTTGTCTAAGCTTTAAATCCTGAAATACCATAAATTATATTCAGAAATGTTCTCTTGTTGAAGCACCCCATAGTAAGTACGTCGTGAGAGAGCTGATTCCACAAGGTGTTTGCCAGAGCTGTCAAAGTCGGTCGGATGATATTGACATGCATACAAACTGAAATGTGCAGTTTTGTGATTGAATTCAGTGGATAACTTTTTGAAAAGCTCCTCAGAGCAATGTCCTCAGTATATGCGATTGAAAACTCAGCGGCGACTTCTCTTCGCAAAGCAAGAGTCAAACCAAAAAGAGCTGTATCATCAACAATTTTATAACAATAAATAAGTACATACATACTCAACAATTATGGACTATAAAAAATAATGACGCCACCATAGAGGTACCTTTCTCCGTACGCATGTAATCCGTAAATTGCTGATCACTTTCTAATGCATTCGATAAGTGTGCATAGCATCAGATTAGTTTGCATTTGAATGTGAAATCCCTTGCACTAGTGCACATAGGTAGAGGAGACCGGGGTTGGTTGTTTTATTTCTTTTAACTTAACTTAAACATTACTTTTTTGTAGGGGCAAAATTCTTTTTTAGACCCTTCTACCATGCTCACCAAAACCAAGGCTCACCAAAACGTTTTTCTTAGCCCCTCTCTGCCTCTAAACGTTTTGAACATTAGAGTAAGTTTTTTTTAAATCTTAAAACAAATATAATGTTACTTAACAGTCCTTCTTCTCTTCAAGTTAAGCCTTAAGTAATACTTCAATATTCCCTCACCTCGGTAAATAGTCTAAAAAAGTTATTCCTCAATCATTTCTTTACAAACTTCTAAGCAAAAATACTATAAAAAATTGTTCAACGTGTTTTTAAATCACAATCCAGGCCATCTAATTAACATGTTTGATCTTGACTAACGTCGTAACGTGATAACTAGGTGAAGCAACCTTATCGCGTCTTATCACCACCCAAGGTGTCTAGTTGCAAACATTGTTCAACATCTTAGTATTGTAATCATGTACCATGGATTTCTGCTGCTGATGCTGAGATTAAGTTACGTCAAACTAGTTAAGAAATACTTGCTTATATTACAAGCAAAGTCTATATCTATACTAATAATATATAAAGCTGAAGAGTTTGTTTGTTTGTTTGAACGCACTAATCTCAGGATCTACTGGTTCGAATTGAAAAATTATTTTTTTATTGAATTGACCATTTATCGAGGAAGGCTATAGGCTATATAACATCACGCTGCGACTAATAGGAGCGAAGATATAATGGAAAATATGGAAAAAACGGGGAAAATTATTCATCTTTGATGGCTTCCTTTGCGTGCGCTGCGAAAACGGTTCAAGATACAAAAATAATATGTATGAAAGAATTATTCCTCTTTAAATGATCTAAAAAAAAATCCGCGACAGTATATGTCTATCTTCTAAGATTGACTCACCATTGACCATACCATAATAATGGAAATAGATCCGACGGGGACGACGTCGCGAGCAACAGCTAGTACTATATATACGTCTACAATATTTCGATACATGATGTTTGACGTCAACTATATATTTATTTAACTACGCTACATATTGAACAATCATGGTATTATAAAACAATAATTTACCACCGGTTCTGAAGGCAATTTCCTCAGAGAAGAACCGGAAAGAAACTCTGCTATTTGTTGTTAAAATAAAACATTGTATAAAAACTATGTACCTAATAGTTTATGTTGATTCTGAATGACTTCTGAACTTCTTGAATGACCTAATGACCTAATAAAAAAAATAATCAAGATATTCAAAAATGTTTATTAAAGAACTGGATGGATATCAACTATTTTTTATACAATATATATATATATATATAGACATAAGTTTTTATGCATTTAATAATTTTTATTTTAATTCTTTCTTTTAATAAAATTTAATAAAAGGTATACAGTACTAAAATCTATGTCCATTGAAATGTTACGAGATGAAATGCTAATAACACTGGGCTCAATGATGGAATCGTTTAGGAATGTATACAATACCAAATTATGCCGTACATTGAATAGTCCTAGGCACTATTTATTCATAGAAATCGTTTGTAGACAATATTTAAAACCTATTGCTACTGTATTAAAAAAACTGGCCAAGTGCGTGTCGAACTCACGCATGTTTTACATAGGCTACTTTTTAACTGAAAAAAGGGGTTATAAAAGGGGAAGAGGGGGTCAAAGTTTATATGAAGTCTACACGGACGAAGTCGCGGGCAACAGCTAGTAGACATAAAAAATGTTATTATTAATATGTAACATAGGCGTAAAAACAATATACTTTATTATCTACTATAACTCTTACGTCAGACCAAACCATTTACGATAGCAATGAATACGTAATTATCTAATAAATATTTAAATGTGAAATTAACATTAATTTACCATCTTGTAACGACTTGTTCAAAGTTTATTTGTATCTATCTATATTTTTTAGAAGAAATTTAACGTAATAAGATTGAAACGTCTATTTCAATTTAATATATGTATAAATTACGTGTCACGTTGTTTGTCCGCGATTGACTCCTGAACTACTGAACCGATTTTAAATTAAATTTGCACACCGTGTGCAGTTTGATCCAACTTTAAAGATAGGATACTTTATATCCGGGAACGGAAACTACTCGGGTAACACCGCGAGGCACAGCTAGTATAAGTATACGTAATAATTTAGTAATTTCATGGATATTTAAAAAATTATTATTAAGACTACAAGGCCATGGTTAAAAATGGCTACATAAAAGTATCTCGCGTAATCCATACTAATATTATAAATGCGAAAGTAACTCTGTCTGTCTGTCTGTCTGTCTTTCCATCACGCTAAAACTACTGAACCGATTAGAACGAAATTTGGTACACTGATGGTCTAGAGCCTGGGGAAGGACATAGGCTACTTTATTTTTAAATCAACCCCGTGAGGTTGCACGAGGGGTTTAAACTTTTTATAACAGCCAAACCGCTGCACCGATTGTAATGAAATTTGGTACACAGATGGTCTAGAGTCTGAGATAAAACTTAGGCTACTTTTTAACTAGAAGGGTTATGAGGGGGGACGGGGAGTCAAAGATTATATGAAATACAACGCGGACGGAGTCGCGGGCAACAGCTAGTTTTTAAATGACGCTGTATTTTCACGTGGACTTGCAAAACTGAACCAAAACTCTATCTATGGATGAAATAATGCACGTAATACCAAATCATAGCAAACATGAATATTTCCATTTCAATACGACTATTTATAAGACCGTTGTTTATTTACGCTTGTAACAATAGCCATACAAATAGGATTAGCGCATATTTCGCTGACTTACGTCGCGAGTTGTCGTCAAACAATTGGCTCGCTTTGTAACACTATACACTTTACATTGCTAGCGACCGCTACTAATGCGCAGAGTTCTGAATCGCGCTTATGATTTGTTTTGAAACTCAGTATATATACAAAACAATTGATTCTAAGAATAAAGAAAATATTCGTCTAATATATAAAATATATAAATATAAATTAAATATATATAAATGCCTTGCTAAATGCATAGCTCGATAACAAATGCACCGATTTCGATAATTTATTTTTAAGAACATTCCTTGTAAATTGATCATGGTTCTTTAATAGAAAAAATGATAGTGTTTAAAGTTATTTTTTGCTTAAACGAATCCTACTAATATTATAAATGTGAAGGTTTGTGACAATGTATGGATGTATGCATCGTTATCTTTCACGCTAAAAACGGCAGGACCGATGTAGTTGATATTTGATTGAGCAAAGTTCTGGGTAGCACTACATTGGTTATGGGCTGACGTTTCTCTTACCATCAGGTGGGCGTCCAGCTCGTCTCACCACTTCATAGAGAAAAAAAATTGGTATGTAGATGGGTGATACCCTGGATTCACACATAGGGTAGTTTGCATCCCGATATTGTTCCAGGAACGGGAACAACGCTGCTAAAACCGCGAGGCACTGCTAGTAAATTATAAGTTCTTGACTTGCCCACGACTATTTACCCCCCTGGTGCATCATTCGCTGCATCCGCCATTGACCTCTATAGATGGTATAAATCGATTCACGTTACCGTTTCAATATTCCGACAACTGCGCATGACCATCGCATTTCCAGCTACACCCGCGACGAATCGCACCGATTTTCCCAGCCTCCCGACATAATATACTCTATAGCCTTTTTTTCAATTTCGTAACCATCTTTTTGTACCGCGAAGACTATTGACTAACTCTAACATAGCGGATATCTATTTACTTTGGCTTCTGAGAATTTGTAGGACATTTTATGCAACATAATTTTAAAGGCCATTATAAGGAAAATAAAAGACTATTGGACATAAAAAATGTACTGAACGCATTTGAGATTAGCGTTAAGTAACGCTTATATTTACTAGCTACTAGGAAAATGTTTATTAAATTTTTTAGTTGCTTTTAAATTTTAATTGATTTTTTTGCCTCATTTTGGCACAGAGTTTTTTCTTATTGAATCAGACGATAAACGCCTTCAAGTTTAGTAAAGTAAAATTTTCAATTTAAGGAATGACTCATCGTATTTAAAAACAATTTTTGTATAAATGATAAAGAAGAACTACATACAGAATTAGGGTTTTCAATTTCAATAAAACCAATAAATAAATTCTTCATAATATGTATATAGAATATTACACTAAAATAAATGAGACGAAAGAAGATTCTTGAAGGAATTTTTAATTCTTAAAACATTTTATTAATACTTCTTTGTTTCTTCTATCGAAGTTGCTTAT